>JAJOHK020000429.1:0-26207 GCA_022457215.2 Leucocoprinus gongylophorus | reverse complement strand
GTTATGCTTGCGGGGGATTTGGGCACATGGCTCATCACTGTAGGAATAGGGGAAGAGCGATGAGGAAAGTAGAAATAGGGAAAGGAAGGTTCGAGAGCAGTATCGAACAAATAGGACATTTAAAAGAGGTGGAGAACTTAGAAGCCCTCAACTAAGTTCTTATAACAAATTTAATATATTAGCTACACAAATAGATACTGGTACATCAAATTCAGAGGGAATTAAGAAAGAAGAGAAAGTAAGGAAGTTAGAAGGAAAGGTGTTGAGGGAAGTAACAGTAAAAATTGGACTGGAAAGAATTGATATGCAGGAGGGAATCACAGTGGAGGCATTGTTGGACAGTGGTGCCACAGGGTTAGTAATGAGTTTGGAGTTTGCCAGAAAGCAAGGTTTTAAGCTGAAGAAGTTGGAAAGACCAATGCAAGTGAGAAATGTGGATGGGTCCTTTAATAAGGAGAGACCAATAGAAAATACAGTGGAGGTGAATATATACTATCAGGGACATGTAGAGAGGACGGAGATTGATGTAATTGGAGGACAGAGGTGGTCAGTGATTTTAGGAATGCCGTGGCTAGCATGCCACAATCCTGAGATCAATGGGAGAACAGAGAAGGTTAAGATGACTAGGTGTCTGGAGGAGTGTGGAAAGCAGTGGAGGCCAGTACAAGGGAAGTTGGGATGGGAGAAACAGAAGGAAGAAGAAGCAAAGGAAGAAGCAGAAAAAAAGAAAGAGGAAAAGAAGAAGAAGAAGAAACAGAAGAAAAGGAAAACAGTAGAAGTAAGGAAAGTAGTGGAGGAGTGGAAGATATGGGATAAGGAGGAGGAAGCAGCAAAGTCAGAAGTGGAAGCAAAGAAGTTGGTGCTGGAGAAGTTTCATGAGTGGATAAAGGTGTTTGGGAAGAAGCAGTCAGAGAGGATGCCAACGAGGAAGTTATGGGACCATGCGATAGATGTGAAGAAAGGGTTTGTACCGAGGAAGGGAAAGGTATACCTGTTGTCAAGGGAAGAGAGAGAGGAAGTCAGAGAATTTGTGAAGGAGCAGTTGAGGAAGGGTTATATCTGGCTGTCAAAGTCTTCACAAATGGCGCCAGTATTTTTTGTAGGAAAGAAGGATGGGAAAAAGCAGATAGTACAAGACTACAAGTATTTAAACGAGTGGACAGTGAAGAATAATTATCTGTTCCCACTAATATCAGATGTCTTGGAGAATATTGGGATGAAGAAAGTGTTTACGAAGATAGACTTGAGGTGGGGATATAATAATATAACAATCAAAGAGGGGGATGAATGGAAAGCTGTGTTCACGATGCCGGAAGGGTTGTTTGAACCAACGGTAATGTTTTTTAGGTTGACAAACTCACCAGTGACTTTTCAAGCTATGATGAACGAGTTGCTAAGAGACTTGATCAACACAGGAAAAGTAGCCACTTTTATTAATGATGTGATAGTGGGAACAGAAACTGAGGAAGGACATGATGAGTTGGTGGCAGAAGTAATAAGAAGATTAGAGGAAAATGACTTGTATGTAAAGCCAGAGAAGTGCAAGTGGAAGGTGAGGGAGGTAGAATTTTTAGGTGTAGTAATAGGACCAGAGGGGATGAAGATGGAAAAGGGGAAAGTAAAAGGAGTCTTGGAGTGGCCGACACCGAAGTATGTCAAAGACATACAGAAATTCTTAGAACTGGCAAATTATTACCATCAGTTTATTGAAGGATTTGCAACAGTGGCAAGGCCATTACACGACCTGGTAAAAAAGGATAAAAAGTGGGAGTGGACAGAGAGAGAGGAAAAGGCGTTCAAGGAGTTAAAAGAGAGATTTACCAAGGAGCCGGTATTGGCAGCTCCGGATATAGATAAAAAAATGAGGATGGAAGTGAATGCATCAGATTATGCAACAGGAGGAGTATTGTCAATGGAGTGTGAAGATAAATTGTGGAGGCCAGTGGCATTTCTTTCTAAGTCATTAAACGAGATGGAGAGAAATTATGAAATACATGATAAAGAGATGCTGGCAATTATTAGGGGATTAGAAGCATGAAGGCACTTGCTAGAAGAAGCACAATCTAAGTTCGAGATTTGAACAGATCATAAGAACTTAGAATATTTCATGAAAGTGCAAAAATTAAATAGGAGACAAGCTAGATGGGTGTTGTATTTGTCTCGATTTGATTTCACTTTGAAGCATGTGGTGGGAGTTAAGATGGGAAAGGCAGATGGACTTAGTAGAAGAGCGGACTGGAAAATAGGAGTAGACAAGGACAACGAGAACCAAATACTTATTAAGGATAATTGGATTCATAGTATGTATGAAGTAGTTGTAGAAGGACCTGAGGTAGACTTAGTAGAAAAAATAAAAAGAGCAAGAAGTAAGGACAAGGATGTAATTAAAGTAGTAGAGGAGATGAAGAAGGTGGGGGTAAAAGAGTTGAGAGAAAATGAATGGAAGATTGAAGAGGATCTAGTGTTGAAGGAGGGAAAGGTGTATGTACCGAAGGATGAAGAATTGAGAGCAGAGGTAATCCGGTTACATCATGATGTACCGGCAGTGGAATATGGAGGAAGATGGAAGACAGTAGAGTTAGTGACAGGAAATTATTGGTGGCCTGGAGTAACGAGGGACGTAGGAAAATATGTGGAAGGATGTGACTTATGTCAGAGGATGAAGAACAGGACAAAGAAACTGGCAGGGAAGTTGAAGTTGAGTGAAGTGCCACAAAAGATGTGGACATACTTGACTGTGGATTTTATTACGAAGTTGCCGGTAGTAGCAGGAAAAGACGCAATATTGGTGGTATGTGATAGGTTGTCAAAAATGACATATTTTGTGGCAACAACAGAAGGAACATTGGCAGAAGGCTTAGCAAGACTGCTTCGGGACAATGTATGGAAACTACATGGGTTGCCGGAGAGTGTAGTATCAGATAGAGGACCTCAGTTTGCGGTGGAGTCAATGAGGGAGTTGAACAGGATGCTGGGGATAAAAACAAAGTTATCAACGGTGTTTCATCCTCAGACAGATGGATAGATGAACCAAGAATTAGAGCAGTATCTCTGGTTCTTTATTGAATATAGACAAAAGGATTGGCCAGAGTGGTTAGCAGCAGCAGAGTTTGTGGTGAACAATAAGGTTCACACAGCAACCAAAGTTTCGCCATTCATGGCAAATTATAGAAAAGAGTTAAGGATGGGGGGAGACATTAGAAGAAAAGGAAAAGTAGAGAGTGTGACAGCATTTGTTGAAAGATTGAAGAAAGTGCATAAAGAAGCGGAGGCAGCATTGAGAAAAACGCAAGAGGAGATGAAGAGGTATGCAGATAGGGGAAGAAAAGAGACAGAAATATGGAAGAAGGAAGATCAGGTACTGTTGAGTACTAAGAATCTAGTGTTCAAGGAAAGACCCATGAAAAAGCTGACAGAAAGATACATGAGGCCTTATGTGATAGAGGAGGTAGTATTGTCAAATGCGGTAAAGTTGTGGTTATCAAGTGCAATGAGAATCCATCCAGTAATAAATGTAAGTCGGATAGTAAGATATAAGGAGCAGGTGAAGGGACAGAAGAAAGAAGAAGGAAAACCAATAGAAGTAGAGGGAGTTGAAGAGTGGGAAGTAGAAAAAATATTAAACAAGAAAAAGATAAGGGGAGTAGAGAAATACTTGATACAGTGGAAAGGATTTACAGCTGAAGAAGATACATGGGAGAGGAAAGAAAACTTGAAAAATGCAAAAGAATTGATTGAGGAATTTGAACAGGAAGGAATAGAAGTTAGGTGACAGGAGGGAGAAGGAGATGAATACAGAAGGATGGACTTACTGGGGAAGTATACAGCAAAGTTGTTATATGGATGGGATGATAGGAAATTTGAAGAGGAATATTTGAAGAAGCTAGAGAGAAATTGGAGGAGATGGAAAGAAGATAGAAAGAGCGATAAAAGCAAATATATGAGGATGATAGAAGGAAAAATAGAGGAAGAGAATGAAAAGATAAGGAGAAGAGACTGGAGAGTTTCTCCAGAGGAGAAACCTTAAGAGGGAGGTAATGTCAAGATTGTTAACGATAGACTTAACTTTTATTTTTTGCTTTTCATTTTATTTTTTATTTTTCTTTTCTATTTTTAGAACAACTCAGGTTAGGGTTTATCAGTCACACTGTCACATCAGTCACAAAGATGATGGCGTAGTCCCAAGACTGATTACGAGACTTGGAAGAAGAAAGTAGAAGGTTCTAGAATAAAGTGATGTCATACAGCATGGACAACATATGCTGGCCTCATGTCATATACATGATCATTTAGGATAGGGTGCACAGTAGCTAGCACAGACCATGAGTAGTAGTATATAAGGTAGACTACTTTGTACTAAGAACTCTATCAAGTTCTCTTGTGTTACTCAATACAAGAGTTGTTCTATTGCTTAACCCTTTGAGCTTTAAATCATAACACTATATCCATCCCAAACTATAGATAACACTCGCTTTCTCATCTATACTCTCTATCTTCTTCTGGTACAGATCACAACATCTATATCACCTTGGATATTCTTGCTAATCTTCAATAACTCTATAGATCTCCATTCTAGACATCCAAGAATTACTAAAACCAGGATAACTTGCTTAGCAGTCTTTATTCCTTAATAACCATTCTAGATAGCATACTTAATATATAAGCTGGTAGTTTACATTGTAAAAGTCTTATTTTGAAAATCAACTAAAACTATTACCAACTTCTGGTGTCAGCAATGACATACCTCCCACCTTCTGGTGGACTTCTCTGCTAATTTTATCCTGAGTATATTTTCTGAAATATATGACCAGTGTGACTAGTAGAAGTACTATACACAAACTGAAGCCAAATATTGTTCCAACTTCCACATTCCATATACTCAGATAATACAAATTACTTATTTGGACTTCTAAGAGCTTATTATTGGGTCTTGAATAATAAGATATGAACCATGTCTAAGAAATAAAATATACAAGTAATTACTCTAGTTATACTAAAATTCTCAGACATTGTCTAAAGTTCTATAGAGATCATCAGAGTATCATATAATCAGTTATAGAGTAATTAGTCATAAAATGAAGTCTAATTGATCTGCATCAGAAGAGAATGAGCAAATCAGATAAAAAATAGCTACTTCTGGAGATGTTTTGTATAAAGCAAATGTTATTTGCAGTTAAAATCAAATAATCTCAAATATGCTCAAATCAGTATGTAACAGACTACCAAGTTAATAACCAAGAAATTAGAAGTAATATTTAATATAACTGAGTTTGATATGCTTAATCTAATTAGTCACAGTAGAAAATCCCTTGATTTAAATAAGAATTAAGCTACTATATATATAATAACAATTTTTTTGATTTCTAGAGGTCTATACTATGATAACCACCAATCATGACAACTTAAGTGCTTATTATATTATCTCATAAGAATCACAAGAGAACTCAGCAAGAAGCCCTTACTTTATTGTAGTCACTTTATACTACTTGTATATAATCTGTGTACACATTACTTACTTACAAGTATATAACTAACTACTTCTAGAATATTCTATTATGTAACTAGTTATATGACTAAGTCATACACTTTATGATGTCACATTAGTATAAGATGACTTCTTTATAGAACATAATAGCTAAATAAATAAAAATAGAGTCAAAAAAAAGTTAAATTCTAACAACTATAACAATCTAAAGATAGTAGCAAGTTGATATAAGTATAAAGTAACTAGACTATTTCAAGGTTATCTATCTCCTGTGATAGATAAGCTTTATATTAATCTCAGATACTCATTTACTTTTATAGATTCTTCTACTACAAATCACATATTTATGTTCTATTATCTGGTTACTTATTTTTTGGACTTCTTGTCATCATTTAAAACTAGTAGATACTCTATACTTTATTGAGTCTGATTATTGTATTAGTAACATGCTGTTAGATGCAGTTCACACTAGGAGGCAAAAGTCTACTGGATTGGCTTGGTGATATGAACTTGTAGAACAATCTTGGTTTCAGCTTATATACTGTGCTGTCTATCTACCACATGGCCACAGCTTTAGAGGATTAAATAAAGTCTGAGATGAAGATAAGTGCTGATTTGGTGTGTTGTCATTGAACACCAGAGATTGAGTTCAATAAGAATTATCTTTGTTAATTATCAGATTAGCAAATTATAATGTAACTACTAGTCTTATATACAGATTTAAGATATAGAAGATACTTAGAGTTTCAGTATATTGCTCTTATTAGAGGTTTTAGTGGTGAAACACTGACAGGAGTAAGATAGAAGAACTGTTAGAGATGCAAAGCTTAAACTTGAGTTTTTTCATTTAAAGTTTTCTTTTATATTGATTTATTTTTCTTTTCTTTTCTTTTCTTTTCTGAACTTAGGGTTAGGGTTAAAGTGACATCATGATCACACTGTCACACATTGGTCACAGTAACAGTCACACAATTATATGATGTATAGTAGAACATGATGGAATATTTGAGAGTAATGATGTTATACAACATGTATTACACATATTGACCTCATAGCTAGCACATGGTCTTTAGAGCAGACTAAAAATAGTTAAGCATAGACCAATAGTAGTTAGTATATAAAGGTAAATACATTATACTTGAAACTCCATTAAGTTCTCTTGTGTTAACCCTAATACAAGGTTCCTTTCTTTAATCAACCCTAAGGTTATTAAATTATAACAAGAATCCTGTTATGGAAGATAGAGCTCAATAAGAGTATTTCTATCATAAAAGACTGGATACCTAGATTGTTGCATTACTGCCACAGGAATATATTGCAAAAAAGTGGCTGTCACAGAAGATAAGCTTGTTTCATAGATATTGAGATGACAGTATTACTATAGGTATTAGAGTTATGAAGCATGAAACTATATTTTTTCTATTTTCTTTTTTTTATTTATTTAAGATTGGGGTTTAGTAGATGTTATGATCACAACTGTCACATGTTACTGTCATAGTAACAGTCACATGGTCACATAGTCACAAGAGAACATAGTAGAACATTCTAGAATAATAATATCATACAATATATTTAACATATGTTGATCTTATAGCTTACACATGGTCTTTAGGGTAGGCTAGATGCAGTAGTAGCATAGATCATCTAGTAGAGTATAAAAGGTAGACAACCTTGTACTAGAAACTTCATTGAGTTCTCTTGTGATAACCTAATCCAAGGATTCTACTTCTGACTTTAACTCTAAGTCTTAAGTTATAACAATAGAAATATATCTTCCAAACAAGTAGACTTGACATATGACACATGCTAATAATATTCTTGAAGTTTTCTACCACTCTTTCTTACTCATTCTCTTATTTCTTTCTAAAATCATGGCTATATAATTGTCAAAGTTAAAAGTAGTGAACTTTATTTATTCTCCTTTTGATTTATATTCTTTTTTTCTATTTTTAAAACTTAGGAGAGGGGTAGAGTGACAGTCACATTACATGACATGGTCACAGTAACAATCATAAGTCACATGACTCATAGAAAGACATAGAAGATTCAGAAAGGATGATGTCATAACATGTGTAAAATACATGGCTGTTTAGGGTAGGCTAGAAGTAGTTAGCACAGACCATGAGGTTTGGGTATATAAGATAGACAATTCTGTACAGAGCTCTCTATTGAGTTCTCTTGTATTAACCCAATACAAGATTCATTCACTTGTCCAATACTAAGGGCTTGAGTTTGTAACAATAATATATTATAGGCAAAACAAATATTTGAAGTCAAGGTTATGTTGATAACTACATCTGGTTACATTAATCTATAGATAAGTTTCTTATACTATTTCTCTTTATTCCAATATCTATGGACTTTTGCTTGAAGTATGGAATGTACTTAGTAGAATTATCAGATACTCTGGTAGCTACTGTCATATTCATATTCTTTCACAGTTTTATCTACAATTGTCAGATTTATCTGAAGCTATCTGTTGTAAAAACAGATAAGCAAAGAGTAAAAAGCCATAACTTCTTAAACAAGGAAAATGGTAAAATAAATACAAATATTCAAGAAAACAGTGAGTATAAAAAATGGCTCTCATTGAAGAATTCTAGAGAAGGATAATAAAAAAACTAATGAAAAGTAAGTAATATCTAAAAACAATTGAAAAATAATACAAAAGAGTTGTAGTATTGTGGCCACTACTAGTTAGGACAATATTGAGTTTATTGTTATAAACATTAAGCTCTAAATTTTGAACAAAAATACATCTCTTATATTGAGTAACACAGGAAAACTCAATAGAGTCCCTACTACAATCTAGTTTATCTTATATACTCCTAGTGTTGGTTCATACACTAACCTATCCTAAAGTATGACTAAGATATTTTTAGTAGATTCTATGATATTCTATCTATTATATGTATTAGAGTATAGAATATACTCAGCAGGGAAAACCATTCACAGAAAAATTACAAAAGACATTGAATGAAGTATGGAAACTTTATCCAAGATGTACAGATACAAATTAAAAATGACTTTGACTTCAGCATATTTTCTACACCTCTATATGTTGCAATAGTTATATTTGGAAAGAGAATACCAATAGAAAGTAGAATATAAGAAAAGTCAAGAGTTTGAGTATGTATACCCAGATCAGTACTAACTCTTGTTGATTTTCAGATGGGCAACATGATCTTGGATGATGACCTTAGTCTTAACTTATGTATTATACCCACTATTTGTCATATAGTCATAATTTTGGATGATTAGGGAGCAGCAAGAAGAGAAATCTTAGTAAGAGTTTAGTTGGAGGAGTAAAAGGTGGTTTTTAGTTGAATCTTAGCTGAGGAAGTGAGGAAATGAGTATTAGGGAATTCTTAGTTGATTTCTAGACTGAAGACTATAGAGTATCAGACAAAAGCACACTCTTGTATTAAGTAACACAAGAAAACTTAATAGAGTTCCAAGTACAAGCTAGTCTATCTTATATATAACAGACTATAGTCAGTACACACACTACAATCAACCTGCCCTAAAGTTCATGTGTTTTCTATAAGACCAACATGTTATTGTCATATTGTATGATATTACCTATTTTAGAACATTTTATGTTCTTTTTTGTGTTATATGATTGTGTGACCATGGCTATAACATATATGACAACTTTGTAACAAATGTCATTTTTCCATCATGTGTAATGTCACATCACACTCCTTCATCTAAGTTCAAAATAATAAAAATGAAACTCAAAAATAAAATAGATGGAAAATGAAAAAATAAAATAAAAAGAAAGAAAATGGAATAAAGTCAAGTCCATTGTTCACAACTCTGATATCTGGTAATTACACTGTAAACTCTTATCTTGAAAATCAACTAAAACTAGTAGTATCTTTCCATGTTAGTAATAACACACCTCTTCATTCTCTAGAATAGAATAACTTTCTCTGATATCCAAAGTTTCCCTTCTAAAATATGTGACCAGTACAATAGATAGAGATATAGCACATAAGCTGATGCCAAAGATTATTTCACATCTATTTACTGTATATCACAAATAAGTATCACTTATCTAACTTCTGAGAGTCTGCTATAGATCTTAGGT
Source organism: Leucocoprinus gongylophorus (assembly GCA_022457215.2). Classification (NCBI taxonomy): domain Eukaryota; kingdom Fungi; phylum Basidiomycota; class Agaricomycetes; order Agaricales; family Agaricaceae; genus Leucocoprinus; species Leucocoprinus gongylophorus. The sequence continues at coordinate 16,629 of JAJOHK020000429.1, read as the reverse complement.
ACTGAGATGTGAACCATGCCTTACAATAAGTCAGATAGTGACACTGTAATGTCAGATATGTGAAGTCTGGATGTTAACTTCTTTATTTAAATTCCTTTTTCTTTTTCTTTTTTCTTCTATTTTCTTTATTTGGATTTAGGGTTAGAGTTAGAGTGACATCATTATCACACTATCACACATAAGTCACATCAGATGAAACAGTCACAGTCACAAGTTACAAGATCACAGAGAAGAATATAGAAGGTTCTGGAATAATGATATTATATAATGTGTGTAATACATATTGACCTTAAGGCAAATACATGGTTATTTAGGGTAGGCTAAAAAAGTAGTAGCATGGACCATGATAGTTTAGTATATAAGGTAAACAATCTTGTACAGAGTTCTCTATCAAATTCTCTTATGTTAACCCAATACAAGGTTTATTCACTTGATCAACTCTAAGGTCTTGAGTTTATAACATTAGAACTTGATTCCCTTTCTTGAGACTGTCCAACACAGAACTCTCTCTCACTTACTCTCTTACCATCCTTGGTCAAAGAGCAACACTGCCTTTTAGTCAAGAAGATATAGCTAGATCCTAGGCTTAAGAGATATACTAGCTAAGCAGGTGAAGCTTAGCCATTTGTATATATCAAAGCCCACTGGTACATTCCAGATATATCACCTTTTGTGAATGTATTACATATCTTCTTCTTTTATCGGCTCTGTGCTACAGGTTCACTTGTAATCTGTCTATACAAGAGAATGGCAAGAGTTCTTAAAACCTTACTTAGAGTAGAATGACCTTCTTAGGTCAAAATCGTTTACAATTCCCTAAAAACAGTAGTCAGTAGTTTAGGTAGCTAGTAGACAGTACAAGGTAGGACAAGAAGAGAGCCCACTAACACTTACAGAGATTAAATCAAGTTCTGAATATAAATTAGAGAGTGAGGGTAGTATGACTTTCTCTCCACTACTCTTATACATATTATCCTCACTCATGCCACCATCACCAATCTCACCTCCTCCTCTTTATAATATGAGTCAACACAGCTCCATCAATTACAAACAAATCATCCAACAATAATAGGAGCAGCTTGTAGCACTGCAGGCATAACTCTAGACCCTTCAGGCAAGAAGAAGCAAAGGAGAAGCAAGCATAGAAGTGGCTAGGCCACAAATATTTGACAGAGCTCCATCTAAGGTCATAGGTTTTGTAACAGTATGTAGATTATATATAAGAATGAAAATGCAGGAGGCAACAGTAGAAGAGCACATTCAATGAGTATTATCATATATACAAGGAGGATTGGCAGATGTTTGAAAGGAAAATATGTTGGAAGATCTAGAGAGAGAAGTATTGGAATATGAGAATGTTGGGAAATTTTTAGCAAACATAAGGAAAATATTTGGGGGAGGAGACAAAGAATTGGTGAAAGTAGCAAAGTTGAAAAAGTTGGAGCAAGGAGAAAAAACAATAGAGGAGTTTGTACAAGAATTTAGGAGAGCAGCTAGAGGAAGCAGGTATGAGAGTAGGCTATTGGTAGAAGAGTTTAAGAGGGATATCAATACTATTATACACCAAAGGCTCATAGATTCAGAATAGCAACCAAGCTCAATTGAGCAATGGTATGATAGGGCAACTGGATTAGATAGGAACTGGAGAGAAAGCAGAAGAGAAAAAGAGAGACTGAGGGAATGGAGAGATAATGGGGTACCAGTACCAAGATTGAGTAATGTTGGGATACAAGAGCAGCAATTACTATAGCCCCAAGTTTGTCCAAGGAGGCAGAAGATTTCCCAATAACAGGTGCTAGCAGGGCCTACTCCAATGGAAGGAGTAGAAAGAACAAATGTAGTAATGGTTTATCCTAATCAGGGAGCAGGGTTTGTACAATGCAACCCATATGCCATGAAAGTAGATAGGAGAAGAAATTGTTATAGTTGTGGAAGATTTGGCCATCTAGCACAGAATTGTAGGAGATGGATTATGGGCTAAGAAAGAAGGGTGGAATATGAGGACACTCATAGTAATGGACAGGGCAATTTAAATGAGAAGTGTCATGGACATCTAGATACTAACAATTTTTATTTTATTTTCTTTTATTTTTCTGATTTTACTTTTCTTTTTTTCTTTATTTTCCTGGAAAGACGATGAAGAAGGCACGTGACAAGGAAGTCACATGACAGGTCACATTGATGTGACGTCACAAGCCTAGAACATGGTAGAATGGTCTGGAAGATGATGTCAGAGCATATAGAGTACACATGGTGGCCTTGAGTAAGAAGTGAGACAGACATGAGGATAGAGCATGGACTATAGGGCAGGGTTAGATAGTAGTAGCATGGACCAGGAGACATTTGTATAAATAGGACACTAATTAAGAAGAGGCTCCTTGTCGAGTTCTCTTGTGAATTCCCCACTTGATATCCTACTAAGAGATTTACCGATTGTGTGATCATTTGTCTTTGTGATAAGTGGTTGTCACAACAAGAAGGGAGATCTAATAGTCTTTAATTGGATCTCAACAATAACAGATTTGCAGTGCTCAGTAGAGTAGTGGATAATACATCCTGTTGCAATCTGAATAATAGAGACCTGTTAAGAGAAGTTACAGTGAAAATTGGGCTAGAGAGAATCAATACACAGGAAGAAGTAACAGTAGAAACACTGTTGGATAGTAAAGCAATGGGACTGGTAATGAGCTCTGAATTTTTAAGGAAGCAAGGGTTCAAGTTGAAAAAAATAGAAAACCTAATATATATAAGAAATGTGGATGGAACATTTAACAAGGAAGGACCAATAGAAAATACAGTAGAAGTCAATATTTATTACCAGGGACATAGGGAGAGAATGGAGATTGATGTAATCAGAGGACAGAAGTGGAATATAATCTTAGAGATACCATGGCTTGCATGCCATAACCCTGAAATTGACTGAAGAACTGGAGAGGTTAAGATAACAAGGTACCCAGAAGAGTGTGGGAAGCAGTGGAGACCAAAGCAGGGGAAGTCAGGGTAGCAGAAGCAGAAGAAAGAGGAGAGAAAAGAAGAAGCAAAAATAAAACAAGAAGAGAGAGACTAAAAGAAAAGAAGGAGAATAATAGAGGTAAAGAAAGTGGCAGAAGAATGGGAAATATGGGACAAAGAGGAAGCAGCAGCAAAATTAGAAGAAGAGGCAAAAAGGCTGGTGCCAGAATACTTCCATAAGTGGATCCAAGTCTTTTGTAAGAAGACAAGTGAATGGATGCCCACAAGAAAGTTGTAGGATCATGTAATAGATATGAAAGAGGAATTTGTGCTGAGAAAGGGGAAGGTGTATCCATTGTTGTGGGAAGAGCAGGAGGAGGTACATAAGTTTATATCTGAACAGTTGAGGAAAGGGTATATTAGATCCATAAAATCACCTCAAACAGCACTGGTATTTTTTGTAGGTAAGTGTTATAGAATGCTTTGAACCTAACATTTTTATTTTTTCTTTTATCTATTTTTCTTTTAATTTTATATTTCTTTTTCTTTTAGGATGATGAAGAAGGCACATGACAAGGAAGTCACATGACAAGTCACATGATGTGACATCATAAGCCTAGAACTTGATGGAAGGGTCTGGAAGATGATATCAGGGTACCTGGAGTACACATGGTAGCCTTGAGTAGGACATGAGGCAGGAATAAGGATAAAGCATGGACATAAGGGCAGGGTTATTTATTAGTAGCACGGACCATGAACCATTTGTATAAATAGGACACTAATTAAGAAGAGACTCCTTGTTGAGTTCTCTTGTGAATTCCCACATTATACTTCTACTTTGAGGTTTACTTGTTAGTGAGATCATTTGTCCTTGTGATAAGTGGTTGCTACAACAGTAAGAAGGATAGAAAGAAGTGGATAGTATAGAACTATAAGTATTTAAATGAGTGGACAGTAAAAAATAATTATTCTTTGCCTCTTATTTCAGACATTATAGAGAACATTGGTACAAAAAAAGTATTTACAAAGATAGACTTGAAATGGGATTATAATAATATATGGATAAAGGAGGGAGATGAGTGGAAGGTGGTGTTCACTACTTCAGAAGGATTATTCAAGCCAATGGTAATGTTCTTTGGTCTGATAAACTTAACTGTAACTTTCCAGACTATAATGAATGAGATTTTACAAGACCTCATCAACATGGGGAAAGTGGCGAGTTTTATTGATGATGTAATTATTGGAACAGAGGCAGAAAAAGGATATGATGAGTTGGTAAAAGAAGTAGTGAAGAGATTGGCAGAAAACAATTTGTATGTGAAGTCAGAGGAGTGTAAGTGGAAGGTGAGAGAAGTCAGGTTTTTGGGAGTAGTAATAGGACCAGAAAGGATAAAGATGGAAGAAGAGAAGGTGAAAAGTGTTTTGGACTGGCCAACTCCAAAGTGTATCAAAAACATTCAAAAGTTCTTGGGATTGGTGAACTATTACCATCAATTCATCAAGGATTTCACAGCCATAGCCAGGCCATTACATAATATGATTAAGAAGGATCAGAAGTAGGAATAGACAAAAATACAGGAAAAGACATTCAAAGAATTAAAAATTTACAAAGAAGCCTGTATTAGCAGCACCAGATCTAAATAAATAAATGATGATGGAAGTAGATGTGTTAGATTATGCAACAGGAGGAGTTTTATCTATGGAGTGTGAGGATGGGAAATGGAGACTAGTAGTATTTGTTATGAACTTAAGTCCTTAGGGTTGGACAAAAGAACAACTCTTGTATATGAGTAACACAAGAGAACTCGATAGAGATCTCTCTACAAACTAATCTACCTTATATACTACTACCAATAGTCCATGCTCACTACTGTGCAGCCTACCCTAAACAACCATGTGTAGTACATGAGGCCAACATATGGTATTCATGTTATATGACATTATTTGTTCTCAATTCTTCTACTTTGTTCTCTGTGTCTTGTGATCTAACTCTAACCCTATGTTCTAAAAACGGAAAAATAAGAAAATAAAATGAAATAAAAATGAAAATAAAAAATAAAATAGAAAGAAACTAAGTTCACTGTTTGTGAACTTGATATTACTCCCCTCTTAAAGTTTCTCCTCTGGAGAAACTGCCTTCCATCTTCTCCAATTCCTTTCTAACTTCCTCAGATATTCTTCCTCAAATTTTCCATTGTCCCACCCATACAACATCTTCACTGTAAACTTCCCTGGTAGTTCTCTCCTTCTAAAGTCTCTCTCCTCTGCCATGTCTATTTTCTCTTGTCTCCTTACTTCCGCATTCATCCTCCCTTCAAATTCTTCTATCAACTCTTCTGCATTCTTTAGATTCTCTTTCCTTTCCCATGTATCCCCTTCTGCCATGAACCCTTTTCACTGCACTAAATACTTTTCTACTCCTCTTATTTTCTTTTTGTTCAAAATTTTTTCTACCTCCCATTCTTTGACTCCTTCAACTTCTATTGGTTTTCCCTCCTCTTTCTTCTGTCCCTTCACCTACTCCTTATACCATACTATCCGGCTTACATTGACTACCAGATGAATTCTCATTGAAATTGGCAGTCATAGTTTGACTACATTTGACGAGACTACTTCTTCTATTTCATATGGCCCTATGTATCTTTCCATCAACTTTTTCACAGGTCTTTCCTTGAACACCAAATCTTTGGTACTCAATAGCACTCTATCCCCCTTCTTCCAGTCTTCTGTCTCTTTCCTACTTCGGTTTGCATTTCATTTCCTCCTGTGTTTTCTTTAATGCCACCCCTGCTTTCTCATGCACTTTCTTCATCCTTTCTATAAATTCCATCGCACTTTCCACTTTTTCTTTCTTTCTGATATCTCATCCTATTCTCAATTCCCTACCATAATTCGCCATAAACAGAGATATCTTTGTTGTTGAATGGACTTTATTATTTATTGTGAATTCTGCCAAAGCTAACCACTCTGGCCAGTTCTTTTGTCTGTGGTCTACAAAGAACCGGAGATACTGCTCTAACTTCTGGTTTATACATTCTGTTTGTCCGTCCATCTGAGGATGGAATGCTATTGACAGTTTTGTTTTAATGCCTAGCATCCTATTCAACTTTTTGATCAACTCTGCTGCAAACTGTGGTCCTCTATCTGACACCACACTTTCTGGTAATCCATGTAGTCTCCACACATTATCTCTGAAGAGCCTTGTTAACTCTTCTGCTATTGTCCCTTCTGTAGTTGCTACAAAGTATGTCATCTTTGATAGCCTATCACAAACTACCAAGATTGCATCTTTCCCTGTTACTATTGGTAACTTAGAGATAAAGTCCACCAATATATGCGTCCACAACTTTTCCAGGACTTCCCCCAACTTTAACTTCCCTGCTACTTCTTCCATTTTGTTCTTTATTCACTGACACAAATCACATTCTTCCACATATCTTCCTACATCTCTTGTTATTCCTGGCCACCAATAGTTTCTGGTAACCAATTTCACTGTCTTCCATCATCCTCTATGTCCTGCTGCCGGTACATCATGATGCTACCGTATTACTTCCACTCTCAACTCCTCATCCTTTGGTACATATACTTTTCCTTTCTTCAACACTAACTCTTCCTCAATCTGCCACTCACTTCCTTGTAACTCCTTTACTTTTGCCTTCTTCATCTCCTCTACTACTCTAACTATATTATAAGATGAGAGTATAGACAGACTTTGGCTAGGGTTAGGGTTAGCCTGACATAGATAGATATATAATTATTAGTCTACAATGGAGAGAGAGTACGTGACCTGGAAGTCATGTGACAAAGCCTAGAGCAGCCTAGAAAGGTCTATAGGTCTAGAAAAATCTATGAGGCTAGAAGAGCCTAGACAATGATGTTAGGGAGCATGTACACCACATTGCTACCACATGTAGAACACATAGATGTTAGGGCAGGATGCACAGTCTTGCACAGTCACTGCGGAGTAAACATGAGATAGACAAATTGTTGTAGTATGAACTACTTGTAACTTATATAAATAGGGTAGCAATGCAGCAAGAGCTTCTTGTTGAGTTCTCTTGTAATCCCCACTACTAGATAGCCTTCTGTGAGCTTTGCTGAAGTAAGCATACTACAAGTGCTGTTCTGGCAAGTGGTTGCTACAACAAACTACATCTTCATCTCTACTCCTAGCTTTTTTTATTTTTTCTAATATATCTACCTCTGGTCCTTCTATAATTACTTTCTCTAACCTACAAAGCCAATTGTCTTTAATAATTATTTGATTGTCATTATCATTTTCTACTCCTACTTTCCAGTCTAATCTCCTACTAAGTTCATCTGCTTTTCCTATTTTTGTTTCTGGAACATGCTTTAATGTGAAATCAAATCTAGACAGATATAAAGCCCATCGAGCTTGTCTCCAATTCAACTTCTGTGCCTTCATAAAATATTCCAAGTTCTTGTAGTCTATCCAGATCTCAAACTTGAAATATGTACCTTCCAGCAAATACCTCTAGTTTTCCAACCTCCTTATAATCACTAGCATCTCCTTATCATGAATCTTATAATTTCTCTCTGTTTCATTCAATGATTTTGAGAGGAAGGCCACTGGTCTCCATAATCCATCTTCATACTCCATCAATAATACTCCTCCTGTAGCATAATTTGACACATCTACTTCCATCCTCATTTTTTTATCTAAATCCAGTACTACTAATACCAGTTCTTTTATAAATCACTCCTTCAGCTCTCTAAACGCTTCTTCCTGTTTATCTGTCCAATTCCACTTCCAATTCTTTTTCACAAGATCATGTAATGGCCTAGCTATAGAGGCAAAGCCCTTAATGAATTAGCAGTAATAATTTGCCAATCCTAAGAACTTCTGCATGTCCTTGACACACTTTGGTGCTGGCCAGTCCAAAACATCTTTCACCTTCTCCTCTTCCATCTTTATCCCATCTACTCTGATTACCACCCCTAAAAATCCCACTTCTCTCACTTTTCACTTGCATTTTTCTAGCTTCATATATAAGTCGTTTTCCTCCAGCCTTTTTATCACTTCCACTACTAATTCATCATGCTCTTCCTCACTTTCTGTCCCTATAATTATATCATCTATAAACGCCGCCACTTTCCCTGTATTAATCAAGTCTCTAAGTAACTCATTTACCATTGCCTGGAATATCGCTGGTAAGTTTGTCAACCCAAAGAACATGACTGTGGGCTCGAAAGACCCCTCAGGTGTCGTAAACACCGCCTTTCACTTGTTCCCCTCCTTTATCCATACAATATTGTAACTCCATCTCAAGTCCATTTTTGTAAATACTTTTTTTGTACCAATATTTTCTACTATGTCCAATATTAAAGGCAAGGGATAATTATTCTTAATAGTCCATTCATTTAAATATCTGTAGTCCTTAACTATTCTCTTCTTACTGTCCTTCTTTCCTATGAAAAACACAGGTGCAGTTTGAGGCAACTTCGAGAGTCTAATATACTCTTTCCTCAGTTGTTCCTGGATGAACTTGTGCACCTCCTCTCTTTCTTCCCTTGACAACAGATACACCTTCCCCTTCCTCAGCATAAATCCTTTCTTCATATCGATCGCATGATCCCAAATTTTTCGCATAGGCATTCTCTCCGACTGTTTCTTGCCGAATATCTTAATTCACTTATGAAATTGTTCTGGAACCAACTTCTTTGCTTCTGTCTCTGACTTTGCTGCCTTTTTTTCCTTATCCCAAATTTCCCATTTCTTTACCACTTTCTTAATCTCCATCGTCTTCCCTTTCTTCTGTTTCTTCTTTTTATCCTTCTCCTCTCGCTTTTTTCTGCTTCTTTCTTTGCTTCCTCTTCCTTCTGCTTTTCCCAACCTGACTTTCCCTGAACCGGCCTCCACTGCTTGTCACATTCTTCTGGACACCTTGTCATCTTTACCTCTCCTGTCCTCCAATCTATTTCAGGGTTGTGGCATGCTAGCCATGGTATTCCCAAAATCACTATCTATTTCTGTTCTCCAATAACATTAATCTCTGTCCTCTCCCTATGTCCCTGATAATAAATATTGACCTCCACAGTATTTTCTGTTGGTTCCTCTTTATTAAGCAACCCATCTACATTTCTCACATTCATTGGTCTCTCCAACTTCTTTAACTTGAAACTCTGCTTTTTAGCAAACTCTGAGCTCATGACCAGCCCAGTTGCTCCACTGTCCAACAAAGCTTCCACCGTTATTCCCTCCTGCATGTTTATCCTCTCCAGTCCTATCTTTACCATTACCTCTCTTAATAGCCTCCTTTTTACCTTTCTTACTCTTTCTTTTTTCTCCTCTGGTTTGGGTATATCAACATTTATTTCTGTAGCTAATGCACTGTATTTATTTTGAGAATCTAGTCAAGGAGTTCTAGATTCTCCACCCCTTTTAAATTGTTCATATGATTGTGAATCTCCTTGATCCTTCCTCTCCCGTACTTTATCCTCCTTCCTTCCATTGTCCTTTCCCTTCCTCTATTCCTGCAATGACAAGCCATGTGCCCAAATCCTCCACAAGTGTAGCAGTTCCTCCCCCTATCTACCTCTATAGTATAGAGGTCCCTTCTTGGAAGAGCCCTCATCTCCTGTTCCCTCACTACCACCACATTTGTTTTCTCCACCCCTTCTATCAGAACAGGCCCTGTTGTCACCTGCTGAGAAGGCATTTGTCTTCTTTGCTACACTAAGGATCATGGCAAATTCTGTCTTTGCTCCTATTCCGGAGCTCCTCCCCCTTGTTCTTTCTTCTACCTCAACCTTTCTTCTTCTTTCCTGCTTTCTCTCCAATTTCTATCAAGGGCCATTGCCCTCCTGAACCACTGCTTAATAGAGCCTGGTTGATTTTCTGCCTCCATCAGCTTTCTTCTTATTGCTCTATTCATCCTCCTCTTGAACTCCTCCACCAATAGTCTCCCCTTATATCCACTGCCTCTTGCCACTCTCTTGAATTCTTGTACAAACTCCTCCATTGTCCTCCCTCCTTGCTCTATCTTTCTTAACTCCACCACTTTTACTGACTCCTCTTCTCTTCTACCAAATGCTTTCTTTAAACTTATCAAAAATTCTTCCATAATCTCATACTCCATCTCTCCTGTCTCTAACTTCTCCATAACATTCTCCTTCCATACATCTGCTGATCCTCCCTATACATATAAGAGGACCCATTATACCTGTTCTTCTACTGTCACCTCCCTCATCTTCATTCTCAAATATAATCTGTATGCAATTACAAACCCCTCTACCCTTCCTGCTTCTCTATTGAAAATGGTTGGCTTGGCCACCTCCATTTGAGATCCTATGTTGGACCCTGTTGTCCCTCTTTCTGCGCTTCCTACTCCTGCTCCTCCTGCTGCAAGCAGGGCTTGTATTTGCACTTGTATTGCCACCAGCTGCTCTTGTTGTTGACAGATGATTTTGTGTAGATTTATTTGACTCATATTATAGGCAGGAGGTGAGTCAATGGGTGTTAGTGATAGTGGTGGGGATATTGTATATAGGGAGAGTGTGGAACCTATGCTGGTCTTGCTCTCCAATTTGTACTCTGATGATGATGAAATCTCGGTAAGTAATAGCAGATATTCTTCTTACCCTGCCTATACTGATACTAACTACTTCGCCTTACTTACTACTGCCCTAAAGAAATGTATACAATTTTGTCCTAAGAAGGACATTCTACTCTAAGCAGTGTTATAAGAATAACTACTGTTCCTCTGCATAGACAAACCACAAGTGGGTCTGTAGTACAAGGCTAATATGAAGAAAGAAGTAAAGAGCACGTTCACAAAAGGTGATACGTCTGAAGTGTATCAGTGGGCTTTGATACAATCAAATGGCTAGGCTTCTTCTGCCTAACTAGTGTGCCTTTTATGCCTAGGGTCCGGCAATGGCTTCTTGACTAAGAGACAGTGTGGTCTCTTGGTTGAGAATGATAAGAGAGTAAGAGAAAGGGCTCAGTGTTGAGCAGTTTCAAATAGGAGATCAAGTTCTAATATTATGAACTTAGGTCCTTAGGGTTGAACAAAAGAATGACTCTTATATATGAGTAACACAAGAGAACTCAATAGAGATCTCTTTACAAACTAATCTACCTTATATACTACTACCAATGGTCCATGCTCACTACTGTGCAGCCTACCCTAAACAACCATGTGTAGTACATGAGGCCAACATATGGTATTCATGTTATATGACATTATTTGTTCTCAATTCTTCTACTTTGTTCTCTGTGTCTTGTGATCTAACTCTAACCCTATGTTCTAAAAACAGAAAAATAAGAAAATAAAATGAAATAAAAATGAAAATGAAAAATAAAATAGAAAAAAACAAGTCCACCGTTTGTGAACTTAACAGTATTTCTCTCAAAATCTCTAAATGAGAGAGAAATTATGAGATTCATGACAAGAAAATGCTAGCAGTAATTAGAGGGTTAGAAAACTGGAGGTATTTATTAGAGGGTGCCAAGTACAAGTTTGAGGTCTGAACAGACCATAAGAATCTAGAGTCCTTTATAAAGGCATAGAAGTTGAACTAAAGATAAGCTCGTTGGGCATTATATTTATTAAGGTTTAACTTCATCTTGAAACATGTTCTAGAAACAAAAATAGGAAATGCAGATGGACTTAGTAGAAGACCAGACTAGAAAGTAAGCATAGAAAAGAATAATGAAAATCAAATATTTATTAAGGACTGCTGGTTATATAGCTTACATAAAGTAGTAATAGAAAGATCTGAGGTAGATATAGTAGAAAAGATAAAAAAAGCTAGGAGTAAGAATAAGGAAGTAGTTAGAGTAGTAGAAGAGATGAAGAAAGCAGGAGTAAAAGTAGTGAGAGGAGACAAATGGTAGATAGAAGGAGAATTGGTATTGAAAGAGGGAAAAGTGTATATACCAAAGGATGAAGAATTGAGGGCAGAGATAATCCAGTAGCATCATGATGTACCAGTAGCCAAACATAAAGGAAAGTGGAAGACAATAGAGCTGGTAATGAGGAATTATTGATGGCTAGAAGTAACAAGAGATGTAGAGGATTGTGATATGTGTCAGAGAATAATGAATAGAATGGAGGTGCCAGCAGAGAAGTTGAAGTTAAGCAAAGTTTCTGAAGAACTATAGACACACCTAATGGTAGATTTCATCACAAAGTTACTAGTAGTTGTTGTTACAAACTCAAGTTCTTAGCATTGGGCAAGTGAATGAATCTTGTATTGGGTTAACACAAGAGAACTCAATAGAGAACTCTGTACAGGCTAGTCTATCTTATATACTAAAACCTCATGGTCTATACTAACTACTTCTAGCCTACTCTAAACCACTATGTGTTTGCCTTAAGATCAACAGGTGTTGTATCTGTTTGTATGATGTCATCCTTCCAGAACCTTCTATGTCCTTCTATACATCTTATGACTTGTGACCATGTCATCTGATGTGACTAATGTGTGACCATGTAATCTGGTCATTTCTAATTCTAGTTCTAAGAATAAAAAAGAAAATAGTTTGAAAAGAAAAGAAAATAAAATAAAATAAAAATAGCAAGAAAATGAAATTAATTTAGAGTTCACTGCTTTTAGTTCTGACAGTAGTGGGAAAGGACACAATTCTAGTGGTTTATAATAGGTTGTCCAAGATAACACATTTTGTGGCAACAACAGAAGAGATATTAGTGAAAGGATTAGTGAAAGGATTAGCAAGGCTGTTTAGAGATAATGTGTGAAAGTTGCATAGGTTACTGGAGAGTATTGTGTCAGACAGAGAACTACATTTTGCAGCAGAGATGACAAAGGAGTTAAATAGGATGTTAGGAATCAAAACAAAGTTGTCAATGTTATTTCACCTACAAACAGATGAGCAGACAGAGAGAATGAACCAGAATTTAAAGCAGTATCTAAGGTTTTTTGTTGACCATAGGCAAAAAGATTGGCCAGAGTGATTAACATCAGCAGAGTTTGCAATTAATAACAAGACACATTCAACAACTAAAGTATCTCCATTCATGGCAAACTATGGAAGAGAATTAAGGGTGGGAGTTGACTTAAAAAGAAAAGAAAAAATAAAAAAGGCAATAGAGTTTGCGGAGAGAATGAGAAAAGTATAGAAAGAAGCAGAGGCAGCATTGATAAGAATATAGAAAGAGATGAAGAGACAAGTAGATAGGGGAAGGAAGAAAACCAAAGTATGGAAGGTTAGAGATAAGGTCATGTTGAGTATGAAGGATCTAGTGTTCAAAGAAAGACTAGTGAAAAAACTAGTAGATTAATATGTCAGGCCATATATCATTGAGAAGGTAATTTCTACCTATGCAGTCAAATTATAACTGCCAACCTTGATGAGAATACATCTAGTAGTGAATGTCAGTAGAGTAGTACAATACAGAGATCAAGTAGAAGGATAAAAGAAGGAGGAAGTAAAACCAGTAGAAGTAGAAGGGGTTAAAGAGTAGAAGGTAGAAAAAATCTTGAATAAAAGAAAAATAAGAGAGATAATAAAGTATCTGGTGTAATGGAAGGGATTCATAGCAGAGCATGATAGTTGGGAAAAAGAGAAAGATTTGGAAAACACAAAGGAGTTAGTAGCAGAGCTTGAGAAAAGAATGAATGTAGAAGTAAGGAGGCAGGAAAAATTGGATTTGGCAGAAGAAAAGAACTTTAGGTGAGGGGAGTTACCAGGAAAATATACTGTGAAAATATTATATGGATGAGATGACAGAAAGTTCAAGAACAAATACTTAAAGAAGTTGGAGAGGAATTGGAGAAGATGGAAGAGGGAAGACAAGACAGGAAAGAAGAATGAACTACTCTGGGAGTAGAAACCTTGAAGGGGGGTAATGTCAGATATATAAAGTCTGAATACTAACTTTTTTATTTAAATTTTTTTTCCTTTTTATATCTTTATTTTGGGATCTAGGGTTAGGGTTAGAGTGACATCATGATCACACTGTCACACATAAGTCACATCAGATGACACAGTCACAGTCACAAGTCACAAGATCACAGAGAAGAACATAGAAAGTTTTGGAAGAATGATATCATACAATGTGTGCAATATATGTTGACCTTAAAGCAAACACATGGTTATTTAGGGTAGGCTAAAAAAGTAGTAGCACAGACCATGATAGTTTAGTATATAAGGTAAACAATCTTGTACAAAGTTCTCTATCGAGTTCTCCCAATACAAGACTTATTTACTTGACCAACCTCAAGGTCTTGAGTTTGTAACATGTAAACCTTATCCTGAAAATTGACTAAAACCAGTACTTTCTTCCAGTGTTGGCAGTAACATACCTCACTATCTTTGAATGGATTATTTCTTTAAATCTCTTCAAGTACACTCTCTGAAATATGCAACCAGTGTGACAAGTAAAGATGCAGCATATAAAAGAAAGAAAATAGAAATAAGTTAGATGTAGTTTTACTAGCCTAGCATATAGGTAGATACTCTGTATTAAGAACTTGATTGAGTTCTCTTGTGTTTGTCATCTGTGTTCTGCATATTACAGATGAGTAGGATGCTTCATTTATCTTCTAAGAGCCTGCTACAGACCTTGGCTGCCAAAGTGTAAACTATACCTAACATAGTATAACAACAGAGAGTCTAGGGGAAAAGTCACTCAGCAATGAAAATATATGATCTGTAGCAGAAGAGTATGTAGAAGTGGATAAGTATCTGAGATTGATACAAGTATCCATTAAGGAAGATTGTAGTCTACGATATACTGCTGCTATGCTCATCATTTTGTTTTTTCCAATGTTAAATAAGGTGTTTTAACTTTAACACCAAATTCCAACATCATTCCAACATCTTCTCGAGTAACATGATAATACTATTCCTGAGGGTGATTTCAGCCACTTTTCGAAAGCTCACCATATAGAACATAGGAGTGGAGCAAATAACCTACAATTATAGCCACATACTGTCCATTACATTTGAAAGGGAATCATAACATCTTCCGCTATATTATCTAAGGATCCTCTGAATCAGAGACTCAATGTCTGCTGACTAATGCATTAGATTAGCAGTTCCACTGCTATTGATAGTATTATCGGAATCCTTGAAATTCTACACAGAAACCTTAGGACAAGTCAGGGTCTGACTAATTTTTGGTGTTGCATACGTCGCGAGCCTGCCATTGGAATTCTCCATCCTTAAGTGAGACCTTTGATGATGTCTGCGGCTGGAAGAGTTGTTTTAGCGACCGGCACCTAATGAAATACACGCGTTCTCACCAATTTCACCAACGCCGTATGCGATACCTACAAAATCCATCGTAAGAATCACAACAGGAATCAAAAAAATGAACACTTGCTTTGAGTATGTGACCCGACCTGAAGCGGAATGACAGAAAGGTCAGCAATACGGAGATTCTTTGTCCCATAAACCTAATAACATAGTCTATGAGGCATAGATCATTCAAATTAGACTAAAAATCATCTAACCTTCAATCTCGTGTCAACGACACCGTCTTTCTCCCGAGGTAGCATGGCAGCAGAACCGATGGTGTCTGGATCATCAGGTAACACCAGAGCTCCAAAGGAATTCATCTGCCAACTCACGGAAAACTGTGCCAGTATATTTCTTGAGGTATTCTATTGTGACTCTTAGTCCTGTCGACTATAAAATTGTCAAGGATCGACTTACCCTCGATGTCCTCGTCGGTAGTTTGCTCGGCTCCAGGATTTAACTCGACAGGCATTTCACCTGAGGAATAAGACAGATCACGGAAGAGACAAGGTGACTCGAAGATACCTTTGAAGTAGTCCTTGACAGGCTGACCCTTTAATATACGTCTGGAGAAATTTACGGCCTCTCTTAACATCTCTAGGTCTGCACTAGACTTTAGTAGCCGGGGAAGGGTACTACAACCTATCATAGACTGACCTATGCCTTGTTCAAAGTAGTGAGGATCGAAGGCCGGCTGCTCTTGGGGGTTGGAGCTGGTTACATGCTACCGAACGATAAGTACACAGTCTGTGAACCAATATACTCTTGGAGACGTACAATTGTTCCACGGGAGAACGTTCCGTTTATGGCAGCAAGGAATGACCAGTACCTCTTTCCAGGAGAGGGCGGATCTATGTTCACTTAGCGATAACTACATAGAAGATGATAAATACTTACGTGCACCACCGAGGAAACATGGGAAACTGATTATCTCGCACGACGGCACATTCTCCTCCAGGTGATCAAGTTGAATCTTGAGTTGCTCAGCGGTCTTGAGAGAGTATTTGCCTGCAGCTATCTCAACTCCAATTCGCTTGCGAGTTTTGGAGGCTATTTCGTTGGCTTTCTCGGAAATGGTGCTGAAGGGAGCGAAAAGGAAGGTATAGATTCCCATAGTATATAAGCCTTGGCCCTTGATGCTGAGCATTATCATCAGAGAGGTGGGAACAAAAAGGGGGAAATTGTACACACAGAAGCTCTTTGTGTTTCTTGGCGATTTCAGGGTCGTAGAGAGCATCCATAGTTTCATCAGGAATGTTATCGGGGAGTTCTTGATTCCGTGTCAAGCGAGGTCCTGCTGTACAATACAAATCGTACCAACTGTAACGCTGGCATAAATGTGCTCTTGAATATCCTCTCCAACACCATTTAATGCCAGCTTGACAGGAATGCCAGCTTTGTGAAGAACATCAGGACGACCGATGCCCGAAAGCTCCAATATTTTAGGA
>JAJOHK020000428.1:0-26228 GCA_022457215.2 Leucocoprinus gongylophorus | reverse complement strand
TCTAGCCTATCACATGACTTCCAGGTCACGTGCCTATCTCTAACCCTATGTCCGTTGTAGACTAATAATTACTACTGTCCTAACCCTAACCCTAGTCCAAGTCTGTCCACACCTTCGTACTATAACAGCTTCTAGGAGTGAGGTTTACAAGCTATTTTTTCCATCTGCCTTGCACAGTAATATTCATAGTCACATTCATAGTAGTGGTGATTGATAGTCATTGCTAAAGTGTACATATTCTGGAATGAGGTGGTTTTCCCTATTTTTAGGTGAAAATGGAGTCTTGGATCTGATTTAGAAGTCTCTGGTAATAATAGTGGTACAGAACACTATTTCCCTAACCTAATTGGGAGATATAGTATATGAAATCTACATTGTAAGTGAAAATCTTGTTGCTAGGTTTCATACAAAAATTGTCTAGCATGTTAGCTGCTTTACTGATAGGGTTCAAATGTTGATGTAGCTTATCAACAAAAAAGTTTCATTTTGAGAGCCAGTCTTGCAAAATACTCTGGTTTTCCTAGTTGAAGTCTATTTCAAATCAGTTCTGAGCTACTCCAGTGAGATAGGTCATTGTGAAGTTGATTTTCACAATATTTGTGTTGAATCATATGAGATTAGCATGAAAGTAGAGACAACATTGAAATAGAAAATTATTAAGCTTGTTAGGCTCAGTGCCACTGAAGATATCAGGAATACGGACTTTAGTTTCTCTTGAATTAGTATTAAAACTATGAGTCTGGTTAGCATTGAGTATATTTGTGAGTTGACCAAGTACATTAGCCAGCTGTTCATTAGTATTATTACTCTAACAGAGTTTTGACTATGAGTGAGTAGAGAAAGTAGGTTTATTAGATATTAGATTAGTAATAGAATTAGTAATAGAAGTATCCTCCTAATTAGAATCATTGCCTACAAAAACAATATTTGGACCAGAAACAAGTGAAACTATTTAGCCAGATTAAATAGTATAAAATGGAAACCTTGGAGATGACTGGTCTCTTTGGTAGATATATCTTGAATATTATGGGACATTTGGTGGATAGACGAGGTTATCACTAAAATACAAAATAGTGTTAAAGAGTATTCCAAGTAGTAGGACCAGAGTTAACATTAAAGAGTTATAGTAACAGGAAGTTATTTAGACTTTGAAGTGCAAAGTTATTTTGCAGATGATTTCTACTCTCCTTAGTAGCAACCTGGTTATTCTAGCTCATAGTAGATATATTCTCATTAGAAAAAATAACAGAAAATTTTAATGAAGTTTAAAGCTCCTTTTGTAGAGAACTCTATTGAAATCATAGGAAGTGTTTAGTAGGAAGCTATCTTCTACCCACTAATCTTTTTGTGTTGTCATATCTAGCAGCCTTCCTTGCTAAAAGACCTTTCTATTTGGTCTGCAGTCTAATCTGTTTAATAGCTGATAGTAGACTGAGTCTTTAACCAATTAGCTTTCCAGAATTGGATTATTATTATCTCAGTTCCCCATCTTATATTAATTTATCTTTTTGGTCCCAGTTACAGATATTACCAGACACAGCTCTTAAAATGAGAACTAATCTGACTATTTAGTTTTGTAAAGATTTGTAGATTCTGCTTTCTAAAGAGTCTATTACTAGATCTTGCATTCTAGTAACAGTGTAATGTTCACTAGTCCTATGGTATACACCAATTATAGGAACCAAGAACCTTAGTAGTTGCTATATAGTACTACTACCATATAATTACAAAGTTAAGATATTTGCACTTGAAAGGAATTGAACCCTTAACCTTTTGAACACTTACTTAAGTACTTACTAGGTTTTTAGTAATAAAAATTATTAGGCTACTAGGGTCTTTAGTCTATTAAAAATACTAGTATATTTTTCACTTATTTAGTATGAGCTAATTAGACCAAGGAACTTAAAATAAGTGTTATTGTTTTTGATATCATACAATTCTTTTCTTCTTTGAATTATAGTATATTTACTTCAATTCTCAAACACTTTAGTTTTAGAGATTGCATTGTAGACTTATTTTCTGACTATCTTGTAAGTAAATCTATCCAATATTCTTGGAATTTATTTCTTTCTGAGGCTTGTAATGCAGATGTAGGTATGGAACAAGATTCTGCTTTATCTCCTATTCTCTCTATACTTTATATTACTTTTCTTATTCATATTTTTGAACAGAGTTCAAGCTCTCTACTTAAATACTTTGATTTTTTTATTTGTTGATGATGGTCTTCTAATCTCTCAGGGAAAAATATATAATATAACACTACCAAAGCTTTATAGTAGCTATAGAGTAGTTATAGGTTTGATAGTAATGTTTGGCTTGATCATGGAGCATAACAAGTTAGAAATCTTTCACTTTTCCAGAGATACAGTGACTTGAATCTAGAGCTAGATCTCTCAGTAATTAGTGCCCTTACCCTCAAACCCAAGACATATTGGAGATACTTGGGATTTTATTTTGATTGACATCTATTCTTTAAGGAACATATTTGGTATTACTCAACCAAGGCATTATCAATGGTTAAAGTAATGGAAATACTTGGAAATTTAACTAGAGGTCTTGTTTTACTCCAGAAATACTTCCTCTATCACTCTTGTGTTATTCCTATTACTACCTATAGCTTTAGACTTTGGTTATTTACTAAAGCTCCTACTAAGGCCCAAGTACTGCTTCTAATAGCTGTACAGTACAAGGCTACTCTTTGGATCCTTAGTGTATTTTTCACTTTACCTACTAGTAGAATTGAGGCTCTAGCAAGTCTTATTCCCATTTATTTTTATCTCAAGAAGTTGGTAAAGTAGTTCTGTCTTAGAACTGCTACTTTTCCTTTATAACATGTACTAATGTTTCTACTTAGTGCTAAACACTTCAAGGGCACTCTTCCTCACCCACAGTTCCTTGCCCTTTTAAATAATACTCAGTATGCTCATTTGAAAGGCCCTCTCTTGGATACTGAAGCTTCTCTGCTTAATCTTACAAAATGCTTTGATCCATTACATGTTAAGGCCACCCCAGGCTGTAGGTTGCTAGACAACTTCTCTGATTGCGTCTCCTTTCACCCTTGCAATCACTCAAGCCTAAGGGATTGCAAAACTCACCTACAGTCTCTTGACTATCTTTGTCTTGAGGCCTCTTCCTCTCCTTCTACTCTTGTGGTTGTCACTGATGCAAGTGTTATACCCTCTAGACGCATGCAGGCTGTCTCTGCTGCACATATTTGGAATTTGGGCTAACAGGTGTTGTCCTCCAAGGCCCCAGATGGTAGAACAACTGCTTCTGATGCTGAGCTGTTTGCCATAAGACTGGGCATTGCCAAGGCTACTAGCATGGCCACTAAATGTGTTATTCTCATCACTAACTCACTAGGATCTGCTAGACAAGTAGTAGATCCCTCAGTGTACTCTGGACAAGCTCACTCTTTGGCTGTCTACTCTGCACTTAGATTGTTCTTTTCTTAAGGCCATGGCTATAGGATCAATTTCTGAGACTGCCCAAGCAAAGCTGAGTAGTCTCTTTGCTAATTGGTCTAATTGGTCCATAACAATGTAACTAACACTAGAGTGGCTACTGAACTTTATTTAGCAAATTCTATTGACTTTCTGTGTTCTAAAAGCATTGTTTCTTGTCCAGATATCTGGAAAACATTGTTTAACAATTCCACTGTCCAAGATCAACACTTCTTTCCTTTCAGAGATAGAAATCACAAAATTCTCCAACCTAGCTACTTCAAAGATAGTATTTGGCTTTCTTACATTAGCTAGTCAGTTATATTATATACTAGGGCAACTAGAGTCATTCTTAACCATGCTCCCATTGAGGAGTATAAACAGTGTTTCTTCCCTGCAGAGTATATCCAGTGTTTATATAACCATTGCCAGGTGGAAACACAAAGACACATCATTTTTGCAAACTACTCTAGGTTTATCCATAGTTTCTTAATTGACCTATCTCTATTGATTAAGAACTTTGTTGACTTCTTGAAGAAATATACAAGTGAATTTGCCTTTTTTCTTCAAGAATGACTATTTCTCCCTCTGAGCCTTCATAAGTGCTCAATTGCTTTTCTATTCTAATTCTATAGATAGATTTTCAGTTTTCTTTTCTCAGTTTCTTTTGACTTTGTTTTCTCAGCATAATAGGTCTTTTTAGACTTTAATACATAATAAGTAGATTGGTTATGAGCAACCTTTATCAAAATTTCATTTCTGATCTCTTTTGACATTAGTAATGTTTTTATCTGCCTATGAAGAGGGTTTTTGCCTTCTAAAATCTCTAAAACTGTAGGCTACTTGTTGTAAATAGTCTGCTATGGACTGTAATTAAACACATAGCCTTATTTTTCTCTAATAACCATCATAGTTAACTCAAAAAATCAAAATAAATCAAATAAAAATCTTATACTTCCTTCTAGCATCTAGAATAGTTCATAATATGTTGGTGAGTCTCCAGACTCTCTAAATCTTATCTTCAGAACCAGTTCTAGAGCTAGTAAACAAGTTCACTCAAAAGAAAGACTCCAAACTTGTTGCATTACAAGACACTCTTTCAAGAGTGTCTCTACTTCTTTTGTCTCAAAGAACTCTTCTTCTGAGGTCTTATCTTTATCTTCCTCAAGAAAAAGTGAGAAGAAGAGTATGAATTCTGACCCTAGGATACTTACTGCTCCAAGGATGATTACAAGCAAACTCTCTTTCAAAAGACTGTCTTTTTTAAAACTTTCTGCTATCTTTTCTGAAGAGAAAGCATCTACTATGAGCTAGGATAACCAGGTTGCTACTAAGGAGAGCAGTAACTTGGTTTCTAGGGCTAAAAATACTTCTAAATATGCCTAAATATTTCAAGCTCCTATACTTAGACTATTCAATATGATTTATAAATCAGCTAAGTTATCTTTTCTTTTGAGAATTCAAAACATTGCTCATAATAATGAGCTGTGAGATGATAAACACCATACTTTATTACTATTTAGACACTCTAGGTACTTGGAAACTGACACCAAAATACTTTTATCTTTCCTTAAGCACCTGACATGCTTTATTAAGCAGTACCCCCTTGGAAAGTATCCTATTGAGCAGTTTTCTACTATTTTGAGAGTTGGCTCTTATGTTTGGAATCTTCTCTAGACAATTTCTGAGTCTGGCTAGGATTGCTTTAAGGTCTTATCTTAACCTAATACTTCTACTCTTGTAGAAGCTATGAAAACTGTTTATGGTCCTAACCTTATTCCAACACCATATTCTGATGTTGAGATGATGGTTAATGCACTAGAGATTGAAGAAGTCACTTTCACCCTGGTTACTAATTAAAAGAACAAGGAAAAGACCAAAGTGTCTTCTTCTTCTCCTACTGACTTTAGGACTAAGACTTTGCTTGTTTTAAGAGCTCCTCCTCTTTTTAAAACAGTAATTGCTAGTTCAGCTTCAAAACCAGCTATTACTTGTTCTATCTCAGCTATAGCAGCTACAATGACCCTCAAGCCTGCTTAGCTTCAAAATGCTTCTCTACTAGTCTCCTTGGCTTCTAAATCTAAGCCTAAGGCCAAATCATTTACTTAGGCTACCAAAGCCAACAATACTGCTTAGCAAATTCTGAGGTTTGCTTCTGTCTCATCTCATGAAGACTTCTTGTATTTATTACAACTTAAGGAGGCTTTTTCTAATCTCTCACAGACTACTATTATTTTTATATACCAGGCCAGCTTAGATGGTGTAGGAGCTTCTCAAGAAAGCCCTAGCCATTCTACTGTCTCTAGAACACTTAAAATAATGACCCAGGGGCTACTGTTGAGATAATAGTGACCAATGCTGCTTTGGCAGTTAAGTCCTGTAACAAGACCTTGGTCAGTGCTCACTCTAAGCTTAGGGTTGAGTCAGTACATAAGGCATAGGATAGTATGTTCATGTCTACTAACTCTATTGCCTCTGTAGTAGAGTTAGAGGTAATTAAGCAATAGTTGAAGAAAATTGCTGGTCTTAGTGAGGTTACTAAGGTAAAGCCTTGCTTGTCTCAATCCAAGTCTTTTCTGAAGATTCTAGAGATTCTTTACTAGAACTCCAACTCATCTTTTTCTATTACTCTTGCTTAGGTGGCAGAGGCTCTTTCCAGTTCTCTTTTTTTTTAAGAGTATAACACTATTCTCTATGCCTTATATTATAAAGATCTTCCCTAGCTCTGATATGTTTGTCATCCAGATTGACATTTGAGACTTTCAGAAGGATTCTAAAAGTAAGACTATCATTAACTGCTCATTTAACTTTAGACATCATACTATTACAGTCAGAGGAACTGCTATGCATTCTGGAGTTGCCCAGTGTTACAATTGTTAGTACTAGGAACACCCTACACATGTTTGTTGTGCTTAAGACACTAAATGTCAGAAATATGGTAGTCTTTATAAAATTGAGAACCACAGACTATTGGCTTGGTGTTACAAGGCCAATCTCAAGTCTAGCTTTTCTGGAAAGGCAACTACAGCTGGTGTATCTTGTTCTCACACTTTCAAGTATTTAAACTACAAGAGTAACTATTCTGCTAATGACAAAAGTGTTCCTTTTGGTACTGTTGCTTTGATAAGCAGTGACATGCTAATAAGGCTGCTAAGGGGCATTCTGAACATATAAACCATAGCACTATCAATAGCTCTATTAGGGGCAGTTATTAAGTATGTCTAGTATAACTAACATAATCTATATTTATTTACAGAATGTTTAGAAAAACTATGTACTGGTTGATAGTCTTCTGGAGTTCCAGATGAACTTATATGATATTTTATTCATTCAGGAACCTCTCTGGAATTTTATTCAATTTGCACCTTCTATTATAAGCCATAGTAGCCAGAAAGTTGTTGGTACTCTTATATATTCAGAATGGATATAAATAGTCTGATTTTCACAAGACTCTAAGTAGACACTCAGAGTTATGTGTTTTATCAATTCTAGACTGTCCAGACTTTACTTTGCTCTTAAGAGGGATATAGTTGACTATAGAGACATTTAGCTTCTATTCTTCTTCAATGGGGGTAGATACCAGTTTCTTATGAATGTCTACTCAGATAACTTCTATACTACAGTCAACTCTTTGGCTGGAGAAGCTCTAAACATTTCTAACTTGTTATACATGAGTGAGGACTTGAATATTAGAGATGCTGAATAGAATCTCTCTGTTTCATTATATCCTATAGCTGGCCAGACCCTGAGGGATCTGGCAGACTTCTATAGTCTTGTGCACTCTTTTTCTATGCTCTCTGTCTCTACCAACTACTCAAATATCACTGATTATGCTAACTCAGTTATTGATCTTATTTTCTTAGGCATAAGCTATGTCCAAATCATCCATTACATTGAGCCTAATCTTAGATGATCTTTATACTATGCTCCTCTCATAGTTGACCTTCTTATCACTTTAGAGAATATCCAAGTACACAAAAAGATTTTAAAACAAGATAGTGAAGAAAAAGTAGCTTTTCTACTATTTATAAGTGAAGAGCTTTCTTAACTTGACTTCTTTGCCCTGGACTCTGTTACTGGTCTTGACTTACTTTTTGAAGCAATCTCTAGGCTTTTTACTGACTGTTGGGCTACTTATGCTAAGAGAATTACTATGACTACTCATTCTAAGGAGTGGTGGAATAATGAGTATAGGACTACACTGGAGACTTATAGACAAACTGGAGAACAGTTAGACCAGTTCTTTTTTTGCTCTATAACTAGACAAGCCAAAAAACACTTTTTTAACAACAAGATTACTGAGATTGCATTTACTAACAAATGACCTTGAGATCTTATGAGCTGGGTCAAACAGTGAGAGCTGCCTGTAGTAGAGGGCATCTATTTTTAAGGCCAACCTTGTAATAACCTCTCTGACTTGTAGAGTGCACTTTACCAGTTCTACAATGTTGTAGCTGATTATTCTATTGATCTCTTTGTCTTAGATAAGGTTTCTAACCAGGTCACTTGATTCTGGGTGCTTTTTTCACTGTTAGAGATGTATAAAGTGCTTAAAGCCTGCTTTAATATCTCTGCTCCAGATTCTGACCATATTACTTAATGGTATCTCAAGCTTATTTTATCTAACAATACCTGTGCTATAGACATTCTCTTCTTAGCCAATATCTGTCTATCACTCCACCACTATCCCAGATACTTCAAGGAGTTAGTCTCTGTAATTATACCCAAGCCAAACAAGCCAGCTTATAATACCCCCAGGACTTTTGGGCCTATTGTTCTGCTTAACACTCTGGACAAGCTTATTGAGAAGATGATTGCCAGACAACTCCAATTTAATGCTGTCAAGTACAGTATTCTCCATCCCAACCAGCTAGGAGATATGGCCTAACAGTCTACTGAAGATGCTGGTATATTTTTAATGCATTTGGTTTAAGCTGGCTGGGCCAAGAATCTATTATTGCTTTTGATATCATACAATTCTTTCCCTCTTTTAATCATAGCATACTTACTTCAATTCTCAGACACTTTGGTTTTGCAGATTGTATTGTAGACTTCTTTTCTAACTATCTTGTAAGTTAATTTACCCAATATTCTTGGAATTCATTTCTTTCTAGAGCTTGTGATACAGATGTAAGTGTGGAGTAAGGTTCTATACTATCTCCTATCCTCTCTATACTTTATATTATTTCTCTTATTTGCATTTTTGAACACAGAGCTCAAGCTCTCTACTTAAATACTTCTATTTGTTGATGATAGTCTTCTAATCTCTCAGAAAAAAACATATAATATAACACTATCAGAGCTTTATAGTAATTATAGAGTAGTTAGAGAATTGATGGTGATGTTTGGCTTAGTTATGAAGCATAATAAGTCAGAGATCTTTTATTTTTTTAGAGCATATAATAAATCAAACTCAGAGCTGAACTTCTCAGCAATTCTAAGACATATTGGAGATACTTGGGATTTTACTTTGATTAATGCCTGTTCTTCAAGGAACATGTTCATTATTACTTTACCAAGGTACTATAAATGGTTAAAGCAATGAGAATACTTGCAAATTCAACTAAAGGCCTTTTTCCACTCCAGAAGCATCTTTTATATTGCTCCTGTATTATTTCTATTGCTACCTATGGCTTTAGACTTTGGTTATTTGCTGGGGCTCCTACCAAGGCCTAGATATCATTTCTAGCAACTCTGTAGTATAAGACTGCTCTTTGGATTCTTGGTACATTTCATACTTTACTGACTGGTAAAATTGAGGCTCTAGCAGGTCTCATTCCAATTCATCTTCATTTCAAGAAGCTGGCAAAGCAGTCTTGTCTTAGGACTGTTACTTTTTCTTTACAGCATGTACTAATATCTTTACTTAGTATTAAATACTCTAAGAGTGCTTTTCCTTACCAACAGTCTTTTGCCTTTTTAAATGACATTCAGTATGATTGTTTGAAAGGCCCTCTCTTGGATACTGAAGCTTCTCTACTTAATCTTACAGAATACTTCAATTCTTTGGCTGCTGAGGCCACCCTGGGTTGTATGTTGTTAGACAACCTTCCTGATTGTATCTTTTTCTACTTTTACAATTACTTAAGTCTTAGCAGTTGCAAAACTTATATACAGTTTCTTGACCATCTTTGTCTTAAGGCTTCCTTCTCTCCTCCCACTCTTGCTATTGTCACTAATAGAAGTGTTATACCCTCTAGGTGCATACAAGCTGTCTCTGCTGTATATCTTTGAAATTTGGGCCAACAGATATCATCCTCCAAGGCTACTAATATAGCTATAGAACACATTATTCTCATCACTGACTCACTAAAATCTGCTAGATGAACAGTAAACCTCTTAGTGTATTTTGGACAAGCTTACTCTTTAGCTATTTGTTCTATACTTGGATTACTCTTTTCTTAAGGTCATAGCTATAGAATCAATTTCTAGGACTGCCTCAGCAAAGCTGAGTGGTCTCTTCACCAACTGGTTCATAATGATATGACTAACACTAGAGTGGCTGCTGGACTTCATCCAGCAAATTCCATCAATATTCTGTGTTCCAAAAGTGTTATTTCTTGCCTAGATATCTGGAGAATATTATTTAACTATCACACCATCCAAGATCAACACTTCCTCCCTCTTAGAAACAGGAATTAACAAATTCTATAGCCTAGCTACTCTAAAGATAGTAGCTAGCTTCCTCATATTAACCAGTCAGTTACATTATGTACCAAAGTGATAAGAGCCATTCTCAACCATACTTCTATTGGGGAATATAGACAGTGCTTTTTTCCTATAGAGTGTACCTAATGTCCATATGGCCATTGCTAGGTGGAAATATGACAACATATCTTTGCAAACTGCTCTAGGTTTGTTCACAGTCTCTTAACTGACCTATCTTTATCAATTAAGAACTTTGTTGATTTCTTGAAGAATCATTCAAATGCATTTGCTTTCTCTTCTCAAGAATAACCTCTTCCTCCCTCTAAGTCTCCATGAGTACTCAATTATTTTGCCTTTCTGATTCTGTAGATAGATTCTCAGTTTTTTTTCTCAGTTTCTTTTGATATTGTATTCTCAGTATGATAGGTTCCTCTGGACTTAGATATATAATAAGTAGATTGGTTACAAGCAACCTTTATCTAGATTTCATTTCTGATCTCTTCTAACTGTAATAATATCTCTATCTGCTTATAAAGAGGATTTCTGTCTCCTGAGGTCTTTAAAACTGTAGGCTACTTGTTATAGATAGTCTGCTATAGACTGTGATTGAACACTATGTAATAAATTGATGAACAGAAAAAAAACACTGGAAATTGAGTTTAATAAGAATTTATCTTCATCAATTATCAGACTAGCAAATTATAGTATAACTACTAGTCTTATATACAAGTAAGAGATGTAGGAGATGCTTAGGATTTCAGTATATTGCTTTGAGCAGAGGTTTTAGTGGTGAGACACTAACAGAAGTAAGGTAAGAAAACTCTACTATAAAAGACTGAGTCAAATAGAAGTATTCCTGTTATAGAAAACTGGATATTCAAATTGTTGTATCACCATTGTAGAGACATGTTGCAAAAAGAATGGCTATCACAGAGAATTGACTTGTTTCATAGATATTAAGGGAACTACATCACTATAGAGATGTATTTTCCAAACAGATAGACCTGATATATAACAACAAAATGTTTTTGATGGAAAAAGTGTCCAGCCTTAATAGAGAATGTGCAAAATAAAAATTAGACTTTTCTGATGAAATAATAAAGAAGAAAGTGATGAAGTGGTATAGGCTGAGGTAAAACTTGTAGAAGCTTGTAAACATAGACATAGTGTTTGAAAAAAGGCTAAAAATCCTAAAGAAGACTAAAAACAGTCATTTATAGTGAGAAAAAGATATTATGCTGGAAAATATTTTTCTGTGAAAAGAAGTAATCTTATAAGGTTTTTAAACATATAAGCTCTTTTTGAAGATATTAGTAAAAAATTCTTATACTTCTAAATAATGCCTCAGGTTTCCTCAAGTGAACACTAGTTCAAGAGGTAGTATGGTAGCCATTGATCAAACCAGATATCAAACAGAGAGAAATCTTTAAGGACAAGAAACATTACTCACAAATAACTGGCTATAAAGTATGTGTACTTGTGAGAGCATTTTATTAGGCTATAAATATTCAGACAGTCAAATAAAGTAGGAACATATTAGATCAGAAGCTAATAGAGTCTAGAATGATGGATTGAGTAAGAACAGCCATAGAAATAGTAAAAGAGAAATGGAATAAACTCTTATGAGTAGGAATCAATTATTGGATTGATAATAGATTGCAAATAAAAAGATAGCTATATACTTGTAAGATTTTAGAAAGCTTTATTATAGTTTTAATTTCCATTTTCTAATTCTATTCTTTATATTTTCAGACTAATACATAAGATATGAGTAGAGAAGAGTAGAGAAGAGAATATTCCCACTCAAAAGTAGTTAAACCTCTATTTTATCAAGTGAGTGTCACTAGTACCCATTATTACTTTTAGATAAGTTTTGGAGAGTTTTAACAGCCTGAGAAAGGCTAGTAAGATGAGTATCAGTTGATATCTTTAGGATATATCATTTAGGATGAATAGTATTTTGAAGGCTCTTAAGAAGCTTTGCAATCTATTCACTAGATTTTCTAAAGGAACTTGTTACACAGTGTAAAGTTCACTGTTTAGAAGTGTTTTAGCAAGAAAAAGCATTTATATGTGGATGTTACTTGTATATCTCTTTTAATATCCTTACTAACTTCATTTTTTCATATTTACAAAAGCCTTTTTAGGTTTTATATGTTATAATTGCTTTCTATATTATTATTTCTATATTTTCTATCAATTTAAAAAATTAATATTGTTTTATTTAAATTATTTAGTGTGCAGTTAAGAGCTAGTATTGTATAGTTCTTGTTGTATCCTAACTTAATTTATTTTTTACTTGATCCTTATTAATAAATAATTCTAGCAAGTATGAATTATCCTTAACATATAAAGAACTTAACTAGTTCTTAGAAGTAAATTGGAATTGATTCTAAGATTAGCAGTAAAGAAAGCTTTATCTTATTTTCTAAAATAAGACTTAAAAAGCCTCTTTCTTCTCTATTAACTATATACAATTATATTTGCAGTTGTCTTCCCAGTAACAATGATTGATAGTTATTATTAGAGTATACATATTTTAAAATAAGATCAACTTTCTTTATTTTTGGATAGAGATGAGGTTTTAGATTTGATTAAGAAGACATTGGTAATACTAGTAATAAAGAACATTATTCTCCTATTCAAGTTGGGAGGTATAATATATAGAATCCATATTGTAAGTGAATATTTTGTTACTAGGCTTCATACAAAGGTTATTTAGTATGTTGGTGGTTTTGATTATAAGATTAGAAAGTCTGGAATATCAGTAAAGCTTGTCAATGAATTAGTTCCAGTTTAAGAGCCAATTCTAAAAGATATTCTAGTTCTTCTGATTAAGACTTATCTCAAACCAGTTTTGAGAAACCTTTGAAAGATAAGTCATTGCAAAATTGATCTTCACAATATCAGTATTGAATAAAAAGGAATTAATATAGAAATAGAGATGACATTGAAATAAGAAATTATTAAGGTTGTTGGTGATATGACTAATAATATCTACCAACTGATTAGTAGATTATTAGTTCTACCAGTATCTTGAATAAGAGTTTAAAAATATTGTTAATTGTTATTAGGTTGTAAAGATCTAGAAGTATTCTCCCAATTGGATTTATAAAAATAATACTAGGACCTGTGATTAAAGAAGCTATTTGTACATCTTAAATAATATAAGTTGGTGATTATAAAGAGAAATATTTATACTAATTTATTCATTTTAAGTATCACAGGATATTTGGTGGAAAGGTCTTAGCAAGATATTTATCTAGATGAGAGACAGAGTTGAATAGTATTCAAAAAGATAAGAAAAATTTTAACCTTGCATGAGTTAAAGAGTTGTGTTAAAAAAACACTATTAGTTAGAAAAAACTAGTAGAATAAAATAAAAAAGAAGTAGATGGGACTACATAGATGTGATAGCAGACTAGACAGTTTAATAATACTATCAGATATAGTACATACTTGGAGATAAAAGTTTGTAGAGTTAGTAATATTGAGATAGAGTTTAATAAAAGAAGTTCTAATAGAAAAAAGTATATTGAATTAACACTAGTGTTTAATGTTAATGTCAGATATAGTTCATACTTGCAAGTAAAAGTTTACAAGGTTGTGTAGAATTTGGACCAAGTATAAAAACTTTTCTAAGGAACAGAAAGTTACAGACTTTATAAATAATTTTGGCTTCAGTTTATATGCTATACTGTCTACTTACCATATAGTCATAACTTCAGAAAAATGAAGTGAAGTTTAACAAAGCGAGTGCTGATAAGACAAGTGTATTATTGTAAATACTAGAGTTTAGTATTTAACAATAGTTAATTATCAAACTGAAGATTATAGTATATTTATTAAGAAAAAATAAAAAGTACTTAAGTAATACTATTATTTCATTGTATAGCTTCGAGCAATGTTAGTGACTAGACTAAGCAAATATTTCAGTAGTGAGATACTGATAGTAGTTTAGAATAGAAAAGAGTAAACTTTGCCATAAAAATGTTACATACTAACTGACTACATCTATTATCTATTCCAGATAAAATCTATCTTATCTACACTCTCTCATTCTCTTCTGGTATGAATCACAATTCATTCCAATCACTCATTAATCTATAGACTAGTGATCAACAAACTCAGAGTATATATAGTAGATTAATTATTAAAAAAATACTTCTAGTATTGAAAGTATAATAGTTATCATATAAAGTTTCTCAGTTTGATAATTAACTTGAATTATACTACATTTGTTACAAGTTTACTTTTGAATCTTCTTCTCTGAAATATAACCATATGACTGCATGACAAGATAAGCTAAAAACAACAACTATCTGTTGAAGTCAACATCTATTCTGTCTTCTGTGTTACTTTTATAGATATTCCTGATAAGTATAAATTGCCTCTAACAGAAAGACTAAATACTTATAGAGTTTGAACAAAGAAATAATATTATTGTAGAAAACAGGTTATAAGCAAAGATATAGTAAAGGAATAATACTGTTATAAAAGATAGATTATGTACAAGGTCTTATAGAGAAATAATGTTGTTATAGAAGACAGATTATTTATGAGTTTGAATTTAGGCATATAATAGTATTTCTCTCTTAAAACTAAGTTTTATTAAGTTTATTCAAGAAATATGTGATCATATCATAAGTTAATGCAAAAGAAGAAAACTTCTTTCTTTCTTATTACTATATCTAATAGGATCTTCTCTATTATATTCCCAACCTTCTTAGATTTAGAGGCTAAAGTCTTGACATGCTAGAAGAAGGAAAGTGTATATTAGAAAGCAAGCTTTGATTGCTTATCCAAAAGAGATAGCAAAGGTACAATGTGAGAAGAAAGCTATCATGAAGGCTTATTTAATAGCAGAGGCCAAAGCAAGAAAAGAAACTAAAAAACAGTATAAGGAAGAAAAGAAAAAGCAGGTTGAAGAAGAAGCAAAGAAATAACAGAAGTTAAAACCAAAGAGACTTTAAAAGAAGGTTTTGGTGTGGAAATCTGATGTTATAGAAAGCATCAAGATCTTACATATTGTGGAAAAGAAGCAAAGGAGGTTTTTGAGATCTCCTTAGAGAATAAGGCTAGATTATAGCTCTCAAAGAAAACAAAAGAGAAACAGATGAAGAAAGGCTATAGGAAAAAAGTAGTCAAGATGGAAGATAAAAACTTTTGTAACTAATACATATGTGCTGGGTATAAGTGCTTAGTGTACAATAGTAGGTAGATAGCTCAAGTTTTTAATGTTTTACTAAATTTTTCTTTATAAAAGATTCCTAGCTTGTATAGACTGTATTATTATAAAGCAATCCTGCCTAGAAAAATATCACTAAGCTATGAAAGACTGGTCTCTTAATTACTAATGTTCTGAATACTCTTTAAAAATATGTTGGAACTTAGTTGAAAAACAGAATTACCTCATATGTTATGACTTAAGATACAAGTGTTATGGTTAAAAGTAAAACCTTGGATTGGGTTAACCACAAGAGAACTTGATGGAGTTTCTAGTATAAAATTGTCTACCTTATATACTCTACTAAATGGTTCATGCTACTACTGTGTCTAGCCTATTCTAAAGATCATGTGTAAACCATAAGATTAATATATTAAGCACATTGTATGATGTCATTATTCCAGAATGTTCTACCATGTTCCATCATAACCATGTGATCATGTAACATGTGATGTTATACTTCATTCTAACTCTAAATAAAGTAAAAATAAAAATGAAAAGAAAATGGAAAAAAGGAAAATAAAATAGTCCAACATTCACAACTCTAATATTACAGATGAGTTGAAGGGATTTTAAAATAGCTTTAAAATAAGATAAAGACTAGAGGAAACTGCAAAGAAAGAGGAAAAGTGGAAAAGATAACAAGTAAAAGCCATTAAAAGAGGTTTATAGAAATTAGACTTAAGAAAGAAAAGAGGAAATATAAATATTTTTGCTTATCTTCTGTTAATTAGTTTTTTGTGATTACTTTTATTAAATGAATAATTTTTTGTCTGTCTGATTTTAAGAATAAACTCAGTATAAAAAATAATTAGAATTATTATGAAGGAAAAATAAGACAAGAGAATAGCAATAAAAACAAGAAAAAAACTCTATTGAAAGTATATAGAAGCCAGAGTTGAATTTATAGCAATTGATTAAAACAAAATAAGAGGGCTGAGCTTAGTAAGATAAGTAATGTAGAAATTAGTAATCAAGCCTGTAGTATAAATAAGTTCAGTAGTAGAAAGCCACTCAGATTTATTTTCAGTATTTTCATACTTTAACTAAATAAGAAGCTTGTCAAGTTCTTCTTTAGTCAATTTTAAAGTCTACAATTTGGAAGATTTTATACTTAGGTTTTCCATTGATAATGACCAGTACTGGAATAAATTGAGTTCTCTTAGAGAAAGTGCTAAAGGTGGCTAGTTCAAGCATAGAGATATAAAAGACTAGATATATAGAGTGTATAGATTCTAGAAGATAAAGAATGAATAATAAAGTATTGAGTTGAGTAATGATTTCATAGGGATTAAGATATTTTTTGGAGAGCTTTTTAGAAGGCTGAACAGTTCTGAAAAATTGAGCTTTTACAAAGACCTTATTACCTATTTTGAAATTGGGTATAGAAAATTACTGTATATTAATGAAATTTTAGTATTAATATTAACTATCAAGAAGATAGATTTTGCTTTAAGTAGATATTTGTGATTAGTTACATAAAAGAGGGTCAGATCAAGTATAGAAACTTGTTCAAGAATAGATGTATATATATATGAGGTTGGACAAGATACTCATATTGCAAATCAAGCTTAGAAGCTTATCTATGAATTGGCAACATGATCTCAAATAACAATCTTAGTCTTATATATTATACTATTATCTGTTATATTTTTGGATAATGTGGTATTAGAGAAGACTAGCTAATAGCTTAGTTAGAGAACTAAGAAGATGAGCTTTAGACAATTCTTAGTCAATTTCCAGACTGAATACTATAGAGTATCTACTTAGTCTTAAATACTAAGTCTGTAGTCAGAACTGTGGCTAGAAAAATAGTAGTATAGGAGATAGCTAAGGAAATGTTATAGAGATAGTTTCTAAAATTTAGAACAACTGGAAGTCTAGGTGATAATTACTAGGAGATAAAACATGAGAGGTATAGTTAGAGTCCTATTCAGAGATTAGGAGGTGGATATCTTGTTAATCTATGACAATATTCTCTCTTTAGAGACAAGTTCTCAAGGACCAAAGTATGGTTAGAAATTGTGACTAAAATTAAAAATATAAATAAGAATGAGAACAGATCAAGAGAAAAATAAATGAGATAAGAGAACAGAGACAGAAAACAAATGTAGTAGAGTACAGAATATCAAGACAAAGAAAGTGAACTAGGCTTTGAAAGATATGTAGTATAGAAGTTGGATATTAACTTTAAAGCATAGGTGAGTTTAATAGTAAGTAGCTACTCAAATTTGTCTTTTGTATCTTCATAGCTTAGTCATATAATCTTATAGAAGAGTTTGTAAGCTTATCTGTAATCAATTTTTTTAAGTCAAAAATTTATAAGGTTTCATATTCAACCTTACTGTTAATAGTAACTGGTATAGGTAAGAATTCAGATTATTTAGGAAAGTTACTGGAAATGATAGTTTTAAGTATGGAGACATAGAAGATAAGATGAACAGAGCACATAGATTCTAGAAGACAGAGAGTAAACAAATGAGTACAAGATTGTGCTATAATCCTGTAGGAACCTAGGTATTTCTCAGATAACTTCTTGGACAGTTATGTAGTATGGAAGAACTGAGCTTTCACAAAAATCTTTTGTCTTACTTAGAAGTCTAAGGCTGAAAGTTAGCATGTATCAACAAATCATTAGTAATATTGTTAGACCATAGAAATTTCAGACTTAAGAGCATTCTGGAGTTTATTAACTGCAAAGTTGTAAGTGTGAAAGAAGAATATGTCATATTTAGAGTAGACTGTAATATTTGGATGATATCTTTTATTTGTGAAAAACAAGGAGATACTAGTAGTAGTTATCAGAACTGTAAAGAATAGACTTTATTTATTTATATTTTTTATTTATTTATTTTTCTTTTCAATTTATTTTCAATTTTGAACTAGGGTTAGGGTCTAATATGATGATACAAGTTACAATCACAATATCAGACATGCAAAGTTTGAATGCTAACTTTTTTATTTAATCTCTTTTTCTTGTTTGATTTATTTTCCTTTTCTGTAAACCTAGGGTTAAGGTTAGAGTGACAAGATCACGCTGTCACACATCAGTCACATTAGATGACATGGTCACAGTAATGGTCACAAAGTCACAAGACACATGGAAGAATATAGAAGATTCTAATAAAGGACATTATATAACATATATTGATCTTGAGACAAACATATGGTCTTTAGGGTAAGCTAGAGAAGTAGTTAGCATGGACCACCTAGTTTGGTATATAAGGTAAACTAGTCTGTACAGAGCTCTCTATTGAGTTTTCTTGTATAATCCTATACAAGATTCTGCTTATTAACCAACTTTAAGGTCTTTAAGTCATAATACACAAACTGTCACAATATGATGCTATCATGGTCATATTATCACATACTCACATGACACAATAGAAGAAAGTAAAAGGATCTAGAATAATGATATTATAATATATGTTTAATATATGTTAGCCTTAAAACTTATACATGGTCATCTAAGATGGGTTAAAGTAGTAGGGTATGGACTGTGAGTGATTAGTATATAAGGTAGACTATCTTGTACAGAGTTCTCTATTGAGTTCTCTTATGTTAACCCTAATACAAGGTTCTATTTATTAATCAAATTAAAGATCTTTAAGTTGTAATAATAGTAGTATTAGAGATATTGTTGAAAAAATTCTGTGAGTAGAAGGAGTTTAGACCAGTTATTCTACTAGTAGTTATAATAGACTCAGAAGTATTGTTTCAGAGTTTGGTTAGTTCTTTCTATCTATCTATTTCTTTTAGGTAGTAGCCTAAGGTGAAGTGAAGATACATATTAAGAGTAGTACCTAGGAAGTGGAATAAATTAGATATAAACTTAGATTCTCTATTGGAAGTCACATGAGACAAAACTTTATGTTTAGATAATATATTGATGATAAATAGTTTGGCTAATTCTGCAGAAGTAATAGTGTTAGATATCAGAAGGAAAATAGTCTGCTTGGAGAGTCAATTGACTATAACAAAGATTATGTCAAAAACAAAAGAGGAAAGAAGTTTCTTGATAAAGTTTATAGATATTAAGTTCCATAATAATTCTGGAATGGGAAGTTGCTTAAGGAATCTGTAGAGCTTATGATGTTGGAGCTTAGATTATATACAAGTAATATAGAATTTATAGAATTCTTGTATATTTAAGTGAATATTGGGCTAGATGTATCCACAATGAATAAGTTCTAGTGTTTTTTTTTGTCCAAAGTGACTAGCAAGAATATAGTTATAGTAATATCAGAGTACTCAGATATAGAGGTTGTCAATGGATAGTATATAAATTCTGTTGTCAAGAAGAAGAAGACCAAAGGAGTCAGTTAACTAATGATCCTTGAGATTGGTAATATCAAGTTCACAAATGGTGGACTTAGTGTTTTCTCTATTTTACTTTTTATTTTTATTTTTATTCCATTTTGTTTCCTATTTTTTATTTTTAGAACAACTAGGGTTAGGACTGATTAGTCATGCTGTCACATCAGTCACAGCCTGATGGCATAGTCACAGGACAAATTACAAGACTTGGAGAAACTGAGTAGAAGATTCGAGAACAAATAATATCATACAACATAGACACCACATGTTGGCCTCATAGACTACATATAGCTGTTTAGGGTAAGGTGCATAGTAGTTAGCATAGACCATCTATAGGACTATATAAGGTAGACTAGTTTGTGAAAGAGCTCTCTATCGAGTTCTCTTGTATTACTCAATACGAAAGTTATTCTTTCATCTAACTCTAAAGACTTAAGTTCATAACATTAGAACTTGATTCCCATTACCAGAACTGCTTAACACTAGCCCTTCTAAACTCTTACTCTCTACCTATTCTTGACCAAAAAACAACACCACTCTTTAGTCAAGAAGCTACAGCCAGACCCTAGGCTCAAGAGGTATACTAGCTAGGCAGTGGAAGCCTAGCTGTTTGTTTGTATCAAAGCCCACTAGTGTACTTCAGATGCATCACCTTTTGTGGATGTGTTATTATCTTTTTCATCATATTAGTCTTGTGCTACAGACTCCCTTGTAGTCTGTCTACACAGAGGAACATCAGTTTGTTCTTAAAACAGCTGATTAGAGTAGAACATCTTTCTTAAGACAAAATTGCATACAGTTCAACTAGGGCAGTAGTCAGTAGTCAGGTAGTCAGTAGACAGTGTAGGTAGGACAAGAAGAGGGCCTGCTATCACCTACAGAGATTCCACAAACAAGGTACGAGTCAGAAACTGAGTCTAGCGCAGGATTGGTCCTTTCGGCTCAAGAACAGTCACAACCCCCAACCCCACCACCCAACACACCATCACTACCACCACCATATAACATGAGTTGGCATGACATCAACCTAGAACAAGTAGTATGGCAACAACAGGAGCAGCTAGCAGCGCTGCAGGCAATCATAGCCCAGGCAGGGTTAGGAGAAACAGAGGGGGCAGCAGCATTTGCACAGCCTAATATGCAAATAGAAGTAGCAAGACTGCAGGAGTTCAATGGAAGTTCCAGAAAGGTGGCCAGATTTATTACAGCATGCAAGCTGTATATATGCATGAAAATAAGAGGAGTGGCAGTAGAGGAACAGATTCAATGGGTGCTGTCATATGTATAGGGAGGCTCAGCCAACATTTGGAAGGAGAATGTGCTAAAGGATCTGGAAAGAGGACTATTAGAATATGAGACAGTGGGGGAAGCAGGCATAAAAAAGGAGTTCAGAGAGGGCAAGGAGAAGTCAGTAAAGGCAGCAGAGCTGCAAAGATTAGAGCAAGAAAGTAAGACAATGGAGGAGTTTGTACAGGAATTCAGAAGAGCAGCCAGGGGAAGTGGGTATGAGGGACAACCTCTCATTGAAGAATTTAAGTGAGGGATAAACAGTGCAATTAGGAGGAAGCTAATGGAAGCAGAACAACAGTCAGGAATCATAGAGCAGTGGTATAATAGAGCAACGGTGCTCAATAAAAACTGGAGGAAGAGCAAGAGAGAAGAAGAGAGGCTGAGAGGGAAGAAGAAAACAGGAGAAGGGGCTCCTAAGCAGGAGCAACAACAGATAATGCCATGATCCTTAGTGTGGCAGAGGAGGCAAATGCCCCCTCAGCAGGCGGCAACAGGGCCTACTCCAATGGAAGGAGTGGAGAGAACAAATACAGTGGTTGTCAGGGAGCAGGAACAGAGTATAGAGGTTTCCCCAAGAAGAGACCCTTATGTGATGGAGGTAGACAGAGGGAAAAACAGTTATACTTGCAGAGGTTTTGGGCACATGGCCCATCATTGCAGGAATAGGGGAAGGGGAAGAGTAATGGAAGGAAGGAAGGTGGAATATAGTGGAGGAAAGATCAAGGAGATTTACAATAATGTGAGCAATTTAAAAGGGGGGGAGAATCTAGAACTCCTTGACTAGATTCTCAGAATAAATACAGTGTGTTAGCTACGACAATAAATGCTGATACACCTGCATCAGAGGAGAAAGAAAGAAAAGCAGAGGGAAAAACTTTGAGAGAAGTAACAGTGAAAATTGGGTTAGAAAGGATAGATACTCAGGAGGGAGTTACAGTAGAGGTATTGTTGGATAGTGAGGCAACAGGGTTGGTAATGAGTTTGGAGTTCACAAGGAAGCAGGATTTTAAGTTAAAAAAGCTGGAGAGACCAATGAATGTAAGGAATGTGGATGGATTGTTGAATAAGGAGGGACCTATAGAATATACAGTGGAAGTGAATATTTATTACCAGGGACATAGGGAGAGAATGGAGATTGATGTGATTGGAGGACAGAAGTAAATGGTAATCTTGGGAATACTGTGGTTAGCTCACCACAATCCTGAGATTGACTGGAGAATAGGGGAAGTAAAAATGACAAGGTATCCGGAAGAATGTAGAAAACAGTGGTGACAAGTACAGGAAAAATCAGGATGGGAGAAACAGAAAGAAGAAGAAGCAAAAGAAGAAGCAGGGAAAAAGAGAGAAGAAAAGGACAGGAAGAGGAAACAGAAAAAGGAAAAGATAATGAAAGTAAGGAAGGTGGCAGAGGAATGGGAAATATGGGATGAAGAGGAGGAAGTGGCAAGGTTAGAGGTGGAAGCAAAAGAGCTGGTGCCAGAGAAATTCCATAAGTGGATAAAGGTATTTGGAAAGAAGCAGTCAGAGAGAATGCTGACAAGGAAGGTGTGGGACCATGCAATAGACATTAAAGAAGGGTTTGTGCCAAGGAAAGGGAAGGTATACCTATTGTCAAGGGAAGAAAGAGAAGAGGTGAGGGAGTTTATTTGGGAGCAGCTGAGAAAGTGATATATTCAGCCATTAAAGTCATCACAAATAGTATCAGTATTCTTTGTTGGAAAGAAGGGTGGAAAGAAATGGATGGTGCAGAACTACAGGTATTTGAACAAGTGAACAATAAAGAATAATTATCCACTCCCATTAATATTGGATATCTTGGAGAACATTGGGACAAAAAGGATTTTCACAAAGATGGATTTGAGATGGGGATATAACAATGTGAGGATCAAAGAGGGAGACAAGTGAAAGGTAGTGTTTACCACACTGGAGGGGTCCTTTGAACCTATGGTGATGTTCTTTGGGTTGACTAACTCCCTAGCAATGTTTCAGGCAATGATGAATGAATTATTGAGGGATTTAATTAACACAGGAAAGGTGGCAGCATTTATTGATGATGTAATAGTAGGAACAGAGATGGAGGAAGGGCATAATGAGATAGTGACAGAAGTGATCAGGAAGCTAGAAAAGAATGATCTATATATGAAACTGGGGAAGTGCAGATGGAAAGTCAGAGAAGTGGGATTTTTAGGAGTTGTAATTGGTCCTGAGGGAATTAAGATGGAAGAAGAGAAGGTGAAAGGAGTGCTGGAATGGCTGACACCCAAGTGTGTCAAAGATATACAGAAGTTCCTAGGATTGGCGAACTACTATCGTCAATTCATTGAGGGCTTTGCATCCATAGCTAGGCCATTACATGACATGGTGAAAAAGGATAAGAAGTGGGATTGGACAGAGAGACAGGAAAAGGTGTTTAAGGAGTTGAAAGAGTGCTTCATAAAAGAACCGGTATTAGCAGCACCAGATTTAGATAAAAAAATAAGAATGAAAGTAGATGCATCGGATTATGCAACAGAGGGTGTATTATTGATGGAGGGTGAAGATGGGAAATGGAGACTGGTAGCTTTCCTCTCCAAGTCATTGAATGAGACTGAAAGAAACTATGAAATTCATGACAAAGAGATGTTAGCCATTATTAGGGGATTGGAAGCATGAAGGTATTTGCTAGAAGAAGCACAGTTCAAATTCGAGATCTGGACGGATCACAAGAATTTGGAGTATTTCATGAAAGCACAGAAATTGAATAGGAGACAGGCTTGATGGGCCCTATACTTGTCTTGATTTGATTTTACCTTAAAGCATGTGCTAGGTATGAGAATGGGAAAGGCAGACAGGTTGAGTAGGAGGCCAGATTGGAAAATAGGAGTAGATAGGGATAATGAGGACCAAATAGTGATAAAAGACAATTGGATTCGTAGTCTACAAGAGGTAGTTATTGAAGGACTGGAAGTAGATATAGTAGAAAGGATAAAAAAAGCTAGGAGTAAGGACGAAGATGTAGTTAGAGTAGTAAAAGAGATGAAAAAGGCAAAGGTAAAGGAGCTAAGAGAAGAGGAGTAAAAAATAGAGAGAGAGTTAGTACTGAAAGAAGGAAAGGTATATGTACTAAGAGACGAGAAACTGAGAGTGGAGGTAATTAGATTACACTACAATGTACTGGCAGTGGAACATGAAAGGTAATGGAAGACAGTAGAGTTGGTGATAAGGAACTACTGGTGGCTGGGTGTAACAAGAGACATAGGGAGGTATGTAGAAGGATACAATTTATGCCAAAGAATAAAGAATAGAACAGAGGAAGTAGCAGGAAAGTTGAAATTGAGCAAAGTACCAGAGAAACCATGGATGTATCTAACAGTAGACTTTATTACAAAGCTACTGGTGGTAGCAGGAAAGGATGCTATCCTAGTGGTTTGTGATAGGATGTCCAAAATGACACATTTTGTGGCAACAACAGAAGGGA
This sequence comes from Leucocoprinus gongylophorus, assembly GCA_022457215.2. Taxonomy (NCBI): domain Eukaryota; kingdom Fungi; phylum Basidiomycota; class Agaricomycetes; order Agaricales; family Agaricaceae; genus Leucocoprinus; species Leucocoprinus gongylophorus. Next base: position 1,846 of record JAJOHK020000428.1, on the reverse strand, counting down.
TATTAGCAGAAGGATTAGCAAGATTATTTAGGGACAATGTGTGGAAGCTACATGGTTTTCCAGAAAGTGTAACATCAGATCGGGGCCCACAATTTGTGGTGGAGTTAACAAAGGAGCTGAACTGGATACTGGGGATAGAGATGAGACTGTCAACAGTGTTCCATCCACAGACAGATAGGCAAACAGAATAAATAAACCAAGAGTTGGAACAATACTTAAGGTTCTTTGTGGAACATCAGCAGAAAGACTGGCCAGAGTGGTTGGCATCAGCATAATTTGCAGTGAATAACAAAGCTCACACTGTAACTAAGGTGTCATCATTTATGGCAAACTATAGAAGAGAATTAAGAATGGAGGGAGATATAAGGAAAAAGGGAAAGGTGGAAAGTGCAACAGAATTTGCAGAGAGAATGAAGAAAATACATGAGGAGACAGGAGCAGTACTAAAAAGGACATAGGAGAAGATGAAGAAATATGCAGATTGAAGTAGAAAAGAGACAGAGGAATGGAAAAGGGGGGATAGGGTGTTATTAAGTACCAAAGACTTGGTATTCAAGGAGAGACCTGTGAGGAAGCTGACAGAGAGATATGTGGGGCCATATGTAATAGAAGAAGTAGTCTCATTAAATGCAGTTAAACTACAGTTGCTAACTTTGATGAGAATACATCTAGTAGTCAATGTAAGCTGGATAGTACAGTATAAGAAGCAAGTGAGGGGACAGAAAAAGGAGGAAGGAAAGCCAATAGAAGTAGAGGGAGCCAAAGAATGGGAAGTAGAAAGAATTTTGAATAAAAAGAAAATAAGAGAAGTAGAGAAGTACTTAGTGTAGTGTAAAGGGTTTACAGCAGAAAGGGATACATGGGAAAAGAAAGAAAATCTGAAAAATACAGGGGAAGCCTTAGAAGAATTCGAAGAGAGGATGAATGTGGAAATTAGGAGACAAGAAAAAATAGACATAACAGAAGAAAGAGACTTTAGAAAGGGAGAGCTACCAGGGAAATTCATGGCAAAGATGTTGTACAGGTGGAATGACAGGAAATTCGAGGAAGAATATTTGAAGAAGTTGGAAAGAAATTGGAGAAGGTGGAAAGCAGTTTCTCCAGAGGAAAAACCTTAAGAGGGGGGTAATGTCAAGTTCACAAATGGTGGACTTAGTGTTTTCTCTATTTTAATTTTAATTTTAATTTTTATTCCATTTTGTTTTCTATTTTTTATTTTTAGAACAACTAGGGTTAGGACTGATTAGTCATGCTGTCACATCAGTCACATCCTGATGGCATAGTCACAGAACAGATCACGAGATTTGGAGGAACTGAGTAGAAGATTCGAGAACAAATAATGTCATACAACATAGATACCACATGTTGGCCTCATGGACTATATATGGCTGTTTAGGGTAAGGTGCATAGTAGTTAGCACGGACCATCTGTAGGACTATATAAGATAGACTAGTTTATGAAAGAGCTCTCTATCGAGTTCTCTTGTGTTACTCAATACAAGAGTTGTTCTTTTATCTAACCCTAAAGATTTAAGTTCATAACAGGTAAGATATTTTATAACAGAAGTGTTTTTTGCAAGCATATATCAGATATCAAGATAAAATGTGTTGAGATTAAGAATTATAGCTGTATAAATAGAAGAAGAGATTAGAATGAATACTCTAAGAGATATTGCTAATTGTTTATGAGTAAAGACTAGATAGAAGTTATGAGGATTGATGTTAGGCACAGTTTGCACTTGAGGGTAAAAGTCCATGGAGTTGGCTTGGACATGCACAGAGTGTAGAAACTTAATGCAATAAGCTCAGTAATGCAGACTTGTTAGAACAATCTTGGCCTCAACTTA
>JAJOHK020000427.1:0-26245 GCA_022457215.2 Leucocoprinus gongylophorus | reverse complement strand
ACTAAGGCCTAAGTTCGGTGTTCAAAAAATGGCAATCAGCTTGAGACTGGATTTCGATTGTATCCTACAGAGATTTAAATGCTACTAGTACAGAGATCACAAGACAGAGATGAGGAGTACAGAATATACATGTAAGTGAAAAACGCTACAGACGGTCGGATATTGGAAATAGCTAACCCGACGTGATCAAGCGTAGCCAAAGTGATTTTGGAAGAAATTACGCGCCTCATTCACGGCTTGTAGGAAACCATGTTCAAACTCCCAATAGTTACTTCCATGATCCTCTGTTTGGAGCCGGGCCCAAGCACGAGTAAATCCTAATTCTGTGAGCGAATTGTTCCCACTTAGGTCAAACATCAGAAACCGTAGAGCCTCGTCCCATCCTTTGCTGAAACCATCGTCGAATTTCCAGTGTTCGTAACTGCCAGGGTATTGGGACCACCACTTCCGATGATTTTCTGCGCAACCGTTTATTGTTTCATTTACATCAAAGAACAAAACATCCTCACCACACGCTCTATTCATTATGTCGGATTTGGCTCTAGCAACATCGTCTGGTTCGATTACCCCGCCTGGTATCGTTGACCGAAGACCAAGTCGATCCGGGAACGTCCCGGCACCAACTGCATCACGCAAACTCCAGCCAAAATCTCCCGGATGCTGCTTCTTGAAAGTCCAAAAGAAGTACCCAGCGCAAGTTTTATCATACAACCGAATCTGCGCATCGACATACTGCTTGGTCTCCTCCCAACCGCCTGAAGAGCTTGTACTAAGGGATCCGGGATTCAAAGCACCCGACCATTCCCCAGCAACGATGCCTGAGCCTCCGGATACGAGGCCAAGCTTCTCAGAAAGGGAAGTGAAGTAATGGAATGTGTGTCCATCCGCTTCTGGATCGAGTGCCCGAGTGTGATCCGCCGCTGGGATATTGATATCGGACGAGGTGAAACAACGATATAGGTGGTGATCAAGTACCGTTAGAGCATCACCCCCATCATGACTCTGAACAAGCCAGTCCGAATAAGCATCCAAGCGCCAACGTTCACCGATGTACAACGGGATTGTGGCATCGACGGAACGGAGCTTCTGTATTGAGGTAGTGTACCATGATTGAAGAGATGCGTCAGACGGTGGGTCTGGCTCATTGATTAATTCAATGCCGATAAGGTTTGGTAAAGGCGGGCTATGAGAATAAAGGAATTGGTTCAGATGTGATAGAAGAGTAATGAGGATGTGTGTTGTATGCTGCATGTTGTGCTTGGAAGAGAAGAAGGTAGGAGGCTTGGAAGTTCCAGAGTGGGAGTTAGCATTTTGTTTACCTGGTGCAGCGTGGAGGTCTAGGAAAATATAGTGTATAAAGAACACTGAAAACATCGATATGAGGATATTACCAATGAGTATGCCGATACGATATTTGTATGCGGATTTGAATACTTCTTGGATCTTTTCCCAAGCACTGAGGAACACATCTCTGCAATCATGAAAATCTGTTCCCTCTAGCAACGATGGATCGAGCCCTGCCAAGTGGTAATATCCAATCTACCAAAGTAAACTGTCACTTCTTCAAGTAAAACTCAACATATCCCATTCGTAGCTTACTGGAATCCTGACAGCGTTGAAACCACGCTCTTTGAGCCATTCCCAATCTGCTTCTGTGATCCAATTACTCCAGTGGTCTTCTAGAATAGCTTTCGCACTATTTCCAAGAGCGACATCCAGATCACTTTGTGCAGGTTGAACAGCTGATCTGAATGGTCCATCCGCAATCCAGCGTTCCAGGACAAACCAAGAGCCTAATAATGACGATAGTTGACAACGATCCAGAGAGGGAACGGAACCAACCTAAGTTTACGCCGCGTTGCTTTCTGAACCGGAATATCTCTTGTTCCCGATAGAAAGACTCAGGAAGGCTCTTGGGTGGGGGGGTATGTAGTGCAGAGCCTTCACTGCGGTGGATAATATGGCTTAGGAATTGGCGCATATGCAAGTTCGATGCGTGACATGTGACAATTGTCACGGTATGGGGTTTGCTAGCATTTTGTAAAACAATTTATTACACGGAGTATGGTGTCACGGAGTATGGCGTGATGAAGTCAAACTCGTCACTTCTTTCCTTTGTACCACCATCTTGTATGAAAGTGCCTAACGGAAAAATTGCGAAGACACATTTTATTTCTTCTAGAAATCCCCTTAACATCAATGAAAACTTACGCAACGCAAGTAACATGGCCCTCAATGATAATACGAGAGGACAGCCTACTTCACGCTCTAGCTCTGTCGCGTCCGGACGAACTATTTCCAATACATCATTTGAATCAAAGTCTTCAGTGGAATACCCTGAAAGAATGGAGGCTCGATAATGGTGGACATTGAGGAGTCCATTAACAAAACCCGAACTGAACTAACCCAAGAGGCTACATGCCTTATGACCAATACCAATGTGCCCCTCGCAGTTGATCAGGAGGAAACTCCGAACACATTGACTTCTACTATCCCATATAGCGTAAACACCCTATTCGGAATTTCTTGCAGGTTCCCTTCAGAGAATTGCCATGTTCATCAAACAGTGTAGCTTGAAAGAAAGTTCTCTCAGCTGAACTATTTCGGCATGGTGGCGTGGGAATTCATAATCACTATTTATGAATCGGGATGGGACAAATGGACAGGAAGATGTTCAAATAAGCTATGGCTAACTGACTCGGCAGAAATATCCCAAGCAAATTACCTTCTGAATGAAAGATGAATACCTGGTCAAAAGGCCATGCTAAATGCTAAATTGTCCAGGTCAGGTGGTCATTAACAAATCAAAGAATAAGTTAGAGGAGTTTAACAAGAAAATCTCAAAAAATTCAAATGCAAAGATTATTACTTATATCATCAAAGTGGATATTAACAATATACTCAAGATTAAGGATATATTCCCTGATCTTTTATCTCTTCTAGTATGGATCATACACTTCTATTTTATCTCTTCTAGTATGGATCATACACTTCTATTTTATCTTGGATGTTCTTGCTGGCCTTTTGTTAGGAGTACAGTATGAAGTATATATATAGTACCAGCCAGATGTCAAAGCTAAGCTTGACATTGTGTACTTTTAGCATAACTGGTTTAGTGGCTAGTCTATTCCTAATATAATGCCAAGCTTCCAAGTAGTTGGTGGTTTGATTCTCAGTAAAACTATTTTCTTTAAATAGACAGTTATTAGCATAAAAGTGTGATATGGCTAGAAGTGTCACTAGAAATGATGCCAGTTGCTTAGCTATGCATTTCCATTAGACTAAATATTTTATAAAACAGAGTTTACTGGATTCTTTAGAAACTTCATAAAATTGCTAAGGTTCTAAGACTATGATATGTAGCATAACCTTTTAGTATAGCTATTTATATAACTTTTATGTAGGAACTACATATCTTGAAAGGGAAATACTGTTATGGGTATTCGGATACTAACAATTTTATTTTTCTTTTCTTTTATTTCTTCTGATTTTACTTTTCTTTTTCTTTATTTTATTTTCCTGGAAAGACGATGAAGAAGGCACATGACAAGGAAGTCACATGACAGGTCACATGATGTGATGTCACAAGCCTAGAACATGGTGGAATAGTCTAGAAGATAACGTCAGGGCACATGGAGTACATATGGTGGCCTTGAGTAAGAAGTGAGGTGGACATGAGGATGGAGCATGAACTATAGGGCAGGGTTAGATAGTAGTAGCACGGACCAGGAGACATTTGTATAAATAGGACTCTAATTAAGAAGAGGCTCCTTGTTGAGTTCTCTTGTGAATTCCCACATTATACTTCCACTTTGAGGTTCACTCGTTAGTGAAATCATTTGTCCTTTGTGATAAGTGGTTGCCACAACAAATACTATCAGAAGTATAGCATAAAGTATATATATAGTACTAGCTAGATATCAAAGCTAAGCTTGATATTATATACTTTTAGCATAACTAGTTTAGCTAGTATGTTTCTAATATCTTTGTTAACTCTATGAACTTCTTCTTCTTAATATCTGAAGATCACTAAAAATAGGGTAACTTACTTAGTAGTTTACATTTTAGATAACTACCTTAAGTAGCATACCTAGTATATAATCTAGTAGTCTACATTATATTTGTTAGAATTGTAAACTGTAAACTTTATTTTATTCTTTATTTTCTTTTTTATTTTAATTTTTTTTCTATTTTATTTTTGACTTAGGATTAGAGTTTCAGTATGATATTACTATCACAACTATTACATAAACACATAATACAGAGAAAGTTCTAGAAGATGATATTATACAGCATAGCAATATGTTAGCCTTATAAAAAGTACATGTACTTTAGAATAGGTTAATTATAGTATGTGTATAGATCATAGTCTATAGTATATGAAGTAGACTAGTTTGTACTTAGAACTCTATTAAGTTACTTAATACAAAAGTCGTTTTTTGTCCCTATATAAGATTTTGAGTTATAATACTAGCTTATTCTAAAAATTGACTAAAACTAACACTCATCTCTAGAGTTAATAATAACATACCTTACTACTTTTTAGTGGATTTCCACTTACTAAGTCTTTAGTTCCTATTCCAAAATATGTAACTAGTGTATCTAGTAGAAACATAGCATATAAGCTAAAGCTAAAGGTCATTCTGATCTGCCTTTTATATTCTTAGATAATGTATGAATTACTTATTTTGGACTTCTACCAGATCTTGATAATAAAGTGTGAATTGCATCTAATATATATTTAAAATCATTATCTTAGTATTAAAACCTTTAATTATTGAAATATATTCCAAATTGGACTTATTAATCTAGAGAATTAATATTTAGAACTTTCAAAGTGAAATGAATTCCAAGCAGAATATTTGAAGATTTAATTGAGATTGTTTTGTAAGTGTTACAACTTAAGTTAAGATAAAAGAGAAATCTTGTATTAATATAAGAAAATATGATGAAGTTTCTATTATAATAATTTTATTTACCTTATATACTGCCTATATAATATAGTGATGTTAAATCAGGTGATATATCATGTGATCTTAGCTTTATAATCCTTTTTTTTTGAAATCAACAATTTATCATATAAGACAAAGTGGCAGTTTATGCTTATAGAAGATTATTTACAGTATATCAACTCTAATCTTACTCATATAGTTTTCCAACATGAAGGATTACTCATGAATTGAACCTATAACTTCAAGTAGGTTTGAGGTAGACATAATTTATATGAAATAAAGGTTTATTTCTACTATGCCATCTCTTTTCCAACTTGAAAACTCTTTCCATAGGTAATTAGTATAAAATCAATAATCTATGATATTATATCATACTTCCATCATGCTTTTATAACTTGTAACTATCATATATAACTTCTTATTATATATCACAAAATAAACTACTTGTTTATGATGTGTGAATTTTAGGTTTACTATTAGAGATTTAGAAATGATTCAGAAGTTCAAGAGAATGATGATGATGAACAATTAATAAAAGATGGATAATGATTGATATTATTGAGTCTAAGATCTAATCCTTAGACACAAAAATATATATAAAAGAGTAATAGTCTATATGTAAGCTGTTTTTATCATATAATTAATAATTGTACTTGATAGAAGCTATTGTTACATACCTATCTGAATACATCCTGTTCATCCAAATCTATCATAGATAATGCTTACCTAAGCTCTTCTCTGCTCAAAATATCTGTAGAAGTAGATATCTTTCTTCTAGTATAAATCTATTTAGTTTTATTTCATATCTAATTACTTTATTACTAATTACATGGCTTTTTATGATTTCAAAGGACTTTAATATACCTAGAGTAATTATCTATCTCCTCTAATTCTTGAATGGTCTTAGTCTTAGTATTTAAGATGTTTAGATACTCTGTAAATCAACTATTATAGTATACTGTTCTAAGTACTCATACTTAGAAGTTTAACTTTCTCTATAATCTACTTTCTGTTATAATTTTCTTTCTAAATATAATCATTATGATATATAGAGATACAGCATATCTGCTAAAGCCAAGGTCACTTTAGATTTATATTTACATATGTTAGATTATATTCCTACACTCTTTTGATATCTTCTGTGATTTTTCTATAGATAGTTTCTTTTTTCAGACATATTATTTTATTTTATATTTATTTTTTATATTTTGGACTTAAGATTAGAAGTAAGTGTGATATAATATATAAATATGGGGGAGAGATAGCATAGTGGAAGAGCCTTCTATCCATATGTATTATGCTTATCTCAAACTTACTTGTGTTATGACTCAAAGATCTTAGAGCAGGTCAATGAATAGAGTTTTGTAATAGATTAACACAAGAGAACTTGATAGAGTTCCTACTACAATCTAGTCTATCTTATATACCTTTTGGTGATAGTCCATGCTAAGCTAATTCTAATCTACTCTAAAGACTATACTTCATCTATAAGATTAACATGCCATTACCATATTGTATAACTTCATCTTGTTCTAGAACCTTCTATGTCCTTCTCTGTATTATGTAAGTGTGGGACTATTGTGACTGACTGATCTGTGATGTCACATATCCTCTTCTTTGTCTATGTCCAGAAATAAAGAAAAAGAAAAAGAAACTCCAAAATAAAATAAAGAAAAAGAGAAAGAAAAATAGAATAAAACTAAGTCCATTGTTTCCAACTCTGACAACTTGAGGTTATGGATTCAATTCCTTAGTAGTCCTTTGTGTTGGATAACTACATAAAAAGGTTAGGATATTGATACTCTATACATAATTCCTCCTGTAGGCATGGACTGTCATTGTGCCCTGTGTAATAAATTGTTGACTTAAAAAAATGATACATAAATATTACAAAATGTCACATATCATTTTATAGTTATGGTTATACAATCATGTATCATATAAAAGAATATAGAAGGTTCTAGACTAACAATATCATATAGTATGTTTACTATATACTCTTTAGAGTAGGCTAGGTTTAGTGTAGCATAGACTATTAGCCTAGTGTATATAAGATAGATACTTTGTATATGGAACTCTATTAAGTTCTCTTATATAAATCCTATATAAGGTTTTTCTTTTGACTTATTACTAAGTCTTAAGTTGTAACAATTATAACACAAATATTCAAAATATTAGAAAAGAGATTGTTTATAAATTTGTCACAAACTTTATTTAGCTTGTATCTCTATAACTAGTAGACTGATTTTTACAAACTAGGTTGTGTTGGAAAGCCTCAAATGAGAGCTATCTGTACATATGTGGGATATACAAAAGCAACAACAAACAACTGAGATATCAGGTCATCAGTAACTATAAAAGTTTTGTTGGCTAATATCTCATAAATAGCTAGACAGATTTGCATTATTAAACTTGCATTGGAAAGTGCTTATCAAACCATTTCTGATAATATATAGTATATATCATTGTAATAAGTATTCATAGAGATATAAGCATATCAATGTAGTAATATAATTAGTTACCTTCTAAAATTAACCTGACATCTGCTATGACAGATGACAGCTCCCATCAGATATGAGTTTTAATTATATAATGAAAATAGCTTGCATATGGACCATTACTATTTTGTATAAATACTTTTGTATCTAAGGATTAGACCTCAGACTTAATAATATTAATCTTTATTATTTATTATCAATCTTCATTAGTTTTCATCATTAACATCTGTATTGATATTCATCATCATTGTTATTATTATTGAACTTCTGAATTACTTCTAAACCTCTGAGAGTATATCTAAGATTTAGATATCACAAATAAGTGAGTAATTCACTTTGTAATACCAACTCTAAGTCTGAAAATAAGAAAATAAAAAGAAATGAAAATGAAAATGAAAATGAGAGAAGAAGTGAAAATAAATAAATCTACTATTTTTAACTCTAACAATTCTCTTATTAGGTTTTCAAGTACTTAGGACCTATTCAAGAGCTATAGTAGTTGTTAATCAAACTAGATCTTAAAAAGACAGGATTTTTAGAGATAAGAAATGCCATTCTACTTGCAAAAAACTAGCTATAAAGTATAGACACTTATGAGCACAATCAGAATAGTTTGGAAGATAGAATAAGATAGAAATACACTAGATTAGAAGCCAAAAAAGTTTATAATAAACTTGCAAGTAGAGATGACTAGTAAAAATGACTAAGAAGGAATGGAATTGGTACTCATGAGCAGAAAACAATTATCAAGTTAATGTTGGATTGCAAATAGAGAGAAGACCATATACTTGTAAGACTCCAGCAATCATTGGGTTAATGTTAGGTTACAAATAAAGAGATTTGTAAGATCTTAGAAAGCTTTCTTATAGTTTTAATCTTTATTTTCTAGTTCTATTCTCTATATTGTTAGACTAATATATAAGCTATAACTTTCAGACAAGTTTTAGAAAGTTCTGGCAGCCTAAAAACGATTGGTAAGATAAGTATTAGTTAATATCTTCAGTTATAAGGTTTAACTTGAAAAATGTCTTCAGAGTGTATTACCTAGAATAGATAGTGTTATTGAAAGCTCTTAATATTAGAGTTGAAGACAGTAAATTTTATTTTTTAATTCTTTTTTACTTTATTTCTTTTTTTTTCTTTCTTTTATTATTTTTATTTTTTATTTTAGAAACTAGGGTTAGGGTTTACTGTGATGTTGCCAGGTCACTGTCACACAGTCACACAATCATGTATTATAGTAGAAGATTCTAGAAGAATAATATTATATAGTATATTATATACATGGTTATTTAGAATAGACTAATATAGTAAAGCTTGGACTATTAGTTATAAATATATAAGATAGACAATTCTGTACAGAGTTTTCTATTAAGTTCTCTTATGTTAACCTAATACAAGGTTCTTCTTATTGACCAACTCTAAGGTTTTTAAGTTGTAACACTTAAGGAGCTTTGCAATTTACTAGATTTTCCTAAGAAGCTTGTTACAAAGTATAAGATTTAATGTTTAGGAGTGTGTTAGCCAGAGAAATCATTTACAAGCAAATGTTTGATATATCTATTCTTTCTTTATATTATTATTTTTACCTTTTCTCTTGATTTCTAAAGCCAATATTATTCTCTTTAAATTATTTAGTATGTAGCTAAGAACTAGTGTTGCATAGTTCTCATCACACCCTAGTATAACCTTTTTTCTGTTTGACTTTTATTACCACAGGTATTAAAAGTAATTTATACTTGCTAGAATTATTTGTAAGTAGCATAGAAAATAAATCAGATTAAAAGATAAAGTTAAAATATGAATCAAAGAGATATTATATGAATAGAACAATCTTGGCTTCAATAAAAGATTATTGTTGTTATAAGATGAGAGTGTAGACAGACTTTGGCTAGGGTTAGGGTTAGCTGGACATAGATAAATAGTATTATTATTAGTCTACAATGGATGGAGAGCACATGACCTGGAAGTCATGTGATAGAGGCTAGAACAGTCTGGAAGGACTTAGGGTCTAGAAGGATTGGGAAGAGTCTAGAAGGAGTTAGGGTTAGGGATGATGTCAAGGGACAATAGTTTCTTATAGTATATACATGGTGCATATATGGTGATGGAGATTAAAGAGTATGATATCAGGACACATGGATATGGTATGGTAGCCTTGAGGTAAAAGCATGGTGGATGAGTAATAGGACATAAGGTAGACACATTGTTGTAGCACGGACCACATTATATTTATATAAATAGAGGAGCAATGTAGCAAGGGCTCCTTGTCAAGTTCTCTTGTAATTCCCACTATTAGATAGCCTACTGAGAGCTTTGCTGAAGTCAGCATATCACAAGTGCCATTCTGGCAAGTGGTTGTTACAACAGTAGAACTTGACAAGAGTTACATATCATCTCTTGAGTAGGTATTCATATAAGAGAGCTTAAAGCATTATATAAAAATATAAGGTCTTCTTGCTATCAAAAAGATTTTACATACTTGAAACCTATATGAGAGTATATGCCTTTATAAAAAACATTTTCTAGTATAACAATGAAAGTATTACAATTCAAGACTTGGAGTTAAGTCAAGAAAGAAATCTTGTATTAGTATTAACACAAGAGAGCTCAATAGAGTTTCTAGTATAATATATCTACCTTATATATACTAGACTAATAGTCTATGCTCAAGTTCTAGCTTATTCTAAAGACTATGTATATTACATGCTATTGATATATATAATAATATTATTCTTCTAAAATCTTCTTTATCTTTTTATATATCATATGATCATGTGATAGTGATCTATATAACTTGATGTGTAATACTATGCTAAATTCTAATCCTAAGTCCAAAAATAAGAAAATAAAATAGAAATGAGAAAATAAATAAAAATAAATAGAGTTTACTTTCTTTAAATCTAATAGAAAGGAATAAGAGATCAAAGGAATAATAGGCTAGAAAGTGAGTTATAAGTAGAAGTAATTAGTAGAAATACTAGAAAAGAAAAAAATTGGCACTTATAAGCAGAGAAAGAATATTAGGCTAATTTTGGGTTGTCAATGGAGAGAAGACTATATACTTCCAAGACATTAGATGTCTTTCTTATTATTTCAGTCTCTATTCCTTATTTTCATTCTCTGTATTTTTAGACTAATATATAAGCCAAGAGTAGAGGAAGACAAAGAGATAATCTTTATCTGAAAACTCCTACTTGTGAGTAGTCTAATTGTTATTTCTCAAGTAAGTGTTAATAGTACTAATTTTCACTTTTAGATTAGTGTTAAAGAGTCTAGTAGTCTGAAAAAGGCTGAAAAGATGAGTATCAGTTAGTATTATCAGTTGTAAAATTCAACTTGAGGAGTGTATTTAGAGTATATTACCTGGAATGAATAGTGTTGTTGTAGGCTCTTAAGAAGCTTTGTAATCTATTTATTAGGTTTTTCAAGTGTATTAGCTAGGAAAAGTATTCTCAAGCAGATGTTATTCATATATTTCTTTTAATATCCTTCCTAACTATATTTTTTTGTATTCATAAGAGCCTTTTTAACTGTTTTATATATTTATGTTCCTATCTCTTCTACAGATTTCTAATACTGATATCATCCTTGTTGAATTCTTTAGTATACAGTTAAGAGCTAGTTTTGCATAGTTCCTGTTATACTTTATTTTCTGCTAACCTCTATTAATGTTACTAATATTAGACTTGTGAACAATAGACTTGGTGTGTTACAATTACTATCTCATACTCTACAGATGTTCATCTCATATCTATCATAACTTGAATATGTATTGAGATTCATTTCATCTTTGACTTATATTTACTATATCTTGTGTTCTTCTTATGGTTTATCAGTTAGTGGGTAGAGAACCAGTGGGTATTAGTTTTAGTCAATTTTTAGAATAAGCTGATATAGTATAATTACCAGATTATATACTAGTTAGCATATCTAGGGTAGCTGGCTAGAATATAAACTGTTAATCAAGTTATTCTAGACACTGGTGATTCTCAGATATTAAAGGATAGAGTTTATAAAATTAACAATAGCCTAGCAAGAATATCTAAGATAAACTGGAGGTATATGATTTACACCAGAAGAGGTTGGAAAGTGTAGATGAGAAAGAGGAGATTCTCTGTGAGTTGGGACAGATGTGGTCAGAACAGGATATGATAATTGCTAGCAATATGACTCAGAATATTATCCAGTTAATTGTTGGTCTATTAGCCCTACTAGTATCTTGAGTGAAAGCTTGAAGAAGATTATTAAGAATTATGAGACTGAGAAGATCTAGAAGCATTATCTGAATTGGAATCATTATTGGTGGAAACAATACTAGAACCTGGAATAGAAGAAGTTGTTTACATACTATAAATATATTAGCAATTGAAGAGAATAATGTTTCTATTAATATCTTAAGTGATATAAAACATTTGGTAGAAATACTTTTACAAGATATTTGCTTAGATAAAGAGTAGAGTTGAAAGATGTTTCAAGAAGTGAGATAGGATTAGACCAAGAATAGGTCAAAAAATTATATTAAGAAAATGCTATTGGAGAAGACTATAAAATAGAATTAAAAATATAAGAAGCAGACAGAATTGCATAGATGTGACAGTAGATTTGTAGGTCTGATAATACTGTTATGTATAGTTTGCAAAAATATGTGGGGTTATATAGAGTTTAAGTAGATAAACTTATCTAAGAAAGTGAGGTTACAAAATTTGAGAGCAATTTCAACTTCAGCTTATATACTGCACTATATACTTGTTGCTTGGTTGTAGCTTCAGATAGTGAAAAACAGGGTTCAAAATAGCAGGTGCTGATAGAAATAAGTGTGTTGCTGTTAACACTAGAGTTTAGTGTTAAAAGTGATGGAAACTCTAATTTATTATCAGACTAAAGATTACAAATTATCTACTAGTTCTGAAATATTACAGAAAAAGTTTAAGATACTTAAAAACTCAAGTAGTGGTATTACTATATAGTTCAGCAGTTCTTTACATTGAGTGAGGTTAGTGTTTATACTTAGCTTTAAGTAGGGTAGATATTTGATTGGGATAATTCACAGCATGATACTGACAGAGTATAGAGTTTGGAATAAAAGTAAACTCAACCATGAAAGACTGAGTACTTGCATAGTTTCAAAGATGAGTTACTTCTAGATTTGAGAGTAAGAGTAAGTCTGCCATAGAAGATATTAATACTTAGGATTGGACTTTGATATATGACACATTGAATTATTCTAGTAATAATACAGTGAACTTATTTATGAGCAGCTAGAATATATATATTATCTAACATATAACCTCATTAGACATTTATAGACTACATAGTTTGAATCTTTGTATTTGTAATAATTTTAAAATAGCACAAAATAGGTTTTTTTATAGTATTCACAACTATAGAAATATCTAAAAAAGTACTAGTATTAGCTGATGTTAGTATGACAAGATAGTAGGAAGTTATAGGCAATATATTTACATGGGGAAGGGACCTTAGTTAAGTGATGTATAAATACTTGTGTTAGGAAATTGGATCACTTGCTAGTTTGACTACAAGACTTCATTGGTCTTGTAAACTTAATCAATATATTTTGTAGCTTTGAACTATGTAAAAAAGTTTATATTCTTAGAATGTCTTACTAGCAGAGATGGGAATTTCATTTTAGATGGCATCTCAAAGTCTATGTCTGAGCTTGATGACTATAATATAGAGATTTGTATATCTAGTCTTTGCAATCAGAGTCTGGAATTTGTCTAGGTGGTTTTTTATTATATAATCTTCTTAATGGTAAATCAACTCTTTGAGTTTATTAATAGTTTCAGCTTCAGTATTAATGAGAAAAAGATAAGCATATAATAGATTCTTGAACTCTAGCTAGGTAGTAATAAAGAAAATTCTGATATTAGATTTTTCTTTAAACAGGTTTTTAGACCATTTTGGAGCTTAACTGTAAAGTGACAGGTCTCTTTATCAAAAATCAAATTAGAAATACTACCAATATCTGTTATCAATCTTATATCTTTCTTCTCTTAAGTCTTAAGTTTCAATCCTACTACAAACTCTAATAGACCTCTACTTACATCCTTATAATTGTAATAACCCACTTTCTTCTGCTATTTTTTAATAAGCTTCTACCATTCTACAATATTTAAGGTTTTTTGAGGTTTTTATATTAGAACTTCTGATTATATGGCTCTATTATACTATAGCTGATATCTAATTAGAAGCCCATTTGTTTTATGGACTCTTGAGTATTTAGAGTAGCTATTACCTCTAGAAAACTTCATCCTATTCTCTTGGGATTTTCTAGAGATAGGTTGTATACCTAGTAATTGTGAACAATATAACTTGTGATTTTTTAGAGATCATAAACTCTATATAATCCTGTAAATTTTGTCCAGTTGCCCATTATGGCAATTAGTAGAGTCCACAGTATTTTGCAGACTTTCACAATCTCCAGAAAGTCCTAAGCATATTAAGTACAAGTAATACTTATCTTTAGAAAGTCCTAAGAAAACAGAGTAAAGACTTCTGAGAATGACAACTATTCTAAATACTACTGGAATACATTCCAATCTGACAGAATAATGCTAATATAACTAAGTAATGATAACAACTAGATAGTCAGTGTCTAGATAATTTACTGAGAAAAAAGGAGCTCTCAGTAACAATTAGAGTAAGGCAGTATCTAGACATTGAGCAGTATTAAGTAAGAATTAACTATAGAGAGCAGTAGTATTGGCTTGAGGAATACTATGGAGTTTGGTGGGGATATGTTAAGTATAGTTCATACTTAAGAGACAAAAGTTCAAAGAAAATATATGGAGTTGAACTAGTATAAAAACCTATCAAAGTTTAACAGGAATACAAACTTTCAAAAATGACCTTGGCATCAACTTATATGTTATGCCTTCTATGAGCTGTAAGGTTACAATTTCAGAGGAAGAACTTGAAAGGAGGAATTAGGAGTTATAAGAAGGAAATGAAGTGTGTTGCTATTGATACTGGAGTTTGATATCAACTTTTGTTGATTATCAGGTTAGCTATTACAGAGTAACTACCAGCCTTAAATATATAAGTAAACTAAAGGAGTACTTAAGTAGATCTCTAAGCAGATATTTTAGTAAAATACTGAAAGGAGTTCTAGTTGGATAGGAGAAAACTCTATATAAAAGTTTAAGTATTTTGCAGAGTTTGAGGGAGATAGATAGATAATAAAAATGAGTATAAAAAACCATAGAGTTTGATGCAAATAAAGCCAAATGACTGTAGAGTTTTTTGATATAAATAAGTTTATTATAAAAGACCAAATCACTAGTGGAGTCTTAATATAAATAAGGCCAAATGACTATATTGAAGATAGAAATAGCTTAGAATTTGGACTGTAATAGAATAGAGGAGTGCTGACTGATAGAGAACAAAAAGACTGCAGAGTTCAGTAGAGTTTGAATACTTGAACACTATACAAAGGTAGATCTCCTTATATTATTCTAACAGTAGAACAGAATATTTTCCCTAGAACCTTAAAATATTAGCTAGTCTGGTAATCTAGGATCTTCTATTCTTATATCTTAACCTTCCTTATTATTTCTTGCTTCTTGACTGTTGCCTACTTTTAGCAACTACTCTATAACTTTTATCAACACTGATGAAGTTCTAAAGCTTATCTAGCACCATCTATGAGAAGTAGTTGAGCACCAGTGTGTCTCAGAACATAATACCAATATTCTCATGAGTTTTGTAAACTAAGATCTATATATATTAGTATACAACCTTACTTTTGTACTCATGAATGTACTTCATTCACTATCAACTTTAAGACTTTCATCCTCTACTAACACCTCAGCATCTGAAAACTCCTATTACCACTCTTGACCCTATGTTTTATCTATATTGGACTTTGGTAGTAATTGACAAGAGGAACAAGCCTTTTTAAGCTTTTGTTCTTTATACATTTAGCTATCTACAGACCAGGTTTTTTGGGCTCTTTCATTTTTCAAGAATAATTGAGCCTATCAGTAGTCTGAAAGTATCTCTCATCAAGAATCTACCACTGGCACTTTTCTTATTATCATGTGGCTAGAGTTTAAGTAGCTCTTCTATAAGTATTTCTTTTTAGTCAATGCTACTACCAAAGTATTATAACTTAAGCTCAGAAATTAGAGCAAAAGAGAAACTTTGTATAGAGTTTATACAGGAGAACTTCATGGAGTTCTTAATATAATATATCTACCTATATACACTAGACTAGTAGTCTGTATACAACTATATCAAACCTACTCTAAAGATTATATATTATATATGAGGTTAACATAATGTTATTATTCTAAAATCTCCTATGTTGTTTTATATATTACATAATTATATGATATTTGTTAGGGTAACTAACAAAAGTTTATGAAGTTTTATGAAGTTTGCTTCAAGAAATCTAAGAGAACAGAATGAGGTTTCCTAGAGACAGCAGCTACTCTAAATACTCAAGCTTATTCATTCCAATTATACAAAAAAATAGTGGTCCAAGTTTAGATTGATAATGTAGATTCAAGCTAGAATGATAGAATGATAGAAGCATCTAAAATAATGTTCAAAGCTAGTAGAACTCATCTGATGGTGACTAGGGGCATAGGGAGATGGTCATAGAGGTAGTGAGGAGATGCAGTCAAGGCTTAGCAGGTGTTGATATCAGTTGTGGGCAAACTCTGTTATTAGTAGTGGAAAGTAGTGGAGTTTGAGTAAGTGAACACTGTATAATTTGATAGTGGTGTTTAGTGTTAGGGTTAGATTCTCTTACAACATTTATATGTAATATCATATTAAACTCTAATTCTAGATTCAAAATAAATAAAAATAAAAATAAAAATAAGAAAAAAAGATAACATAAACAGAGTCTATTATCTTCAATTTTAACACAAAGCTATTAAAAAGTTAGGGAGGACAATATATTACTAAGAGAGCTATATTATAAAGAACTACTTGGATAAGTTCTAAATCTTAAAAGCTAGCTGTACTGATCTCTATACAATAGTTGTTCAATTCTACTAAGAACTCTGTATAGTGATCTAGAACTAGATCATGATCTTGTCAGTGAGAAGACTAGAAAATAGAGATTCTCTCACATGGTTTAAAGCTACATGCAAAATAAATCCAGCTAGACAAGCAAACAGTCTTTTTTCTAATTAACTCAATAGATTACTTTTATTTCTCCACTCATTCCTCAAACTTTGTAGAGTTCTTTAGTTATCTCTATTTCTTGACAGTCATATCCTATCTTATTAGTGTCCTCATACCAGCTACTACTAGTATTCTCTTCAAGTGTCTTTATAAATATTAACTTAACTTAGAAACTCTGCCTCACACTAGTTAAAGAATGTTACTATTGTGAAGATCTAAACTATATAACCCACAAGTGCCTGGTGAAGCTATACTTATAACAACTAACCATTGAGTACTAGAAAGAACTGATAGATAATTTATATATATTAAAGAATATTAAGATTAGTTAACAGTTGAAGCCTGTAGACACAGATAGTATCAATAACACCATTGACAAGTAGGATTTTGCATAGTGTTTAGTAATTTGTATGTTCTAACTACTAGTAGATAAGTTTACTATACTCAAGATAAAGGAATATACTCTCAAGGATAGTAATCCATTAGATGTATTTGTTTGCTTATCCTACACAAACCCTATGACTCTTGTTAGATATTCCAAATAGGAAAAGAAACTATTTTTACATCTAATATCAGAATTGCAAAAATAGGACTTAGGCATTTTTGAATTTTCTATTTTATTTTGGATTTTTATTTTATTTTTTAGTTAGTTTCTTTTTTTGAACTTAGCTAAGAGTATGATGTAACAGTTATCATTATTTCTTTCTTTATTTCTTACCACTATCTTGTATAGTAGTATCTAAAAGAGAATTAGTGAATATATTGAATTCTTTTACTTTTAAACCTTAGAATAACTGACTTTATTATTTCAAACAACATTTAATAGATATTGAAATTGACTTACCCAGAGAACAATCCTCTTCTTCAAGTTAATAGTTCAAAAGAAATATCTGTTAATTCTGCTACTTCATTGATAGAATATAATATACAGAATACTTACAAGCTTAGTTTGAAAACTTGATGTAGGCAGAATAAGTCAAGATTAGGGAAATACAAGATCTATCTCTATTTTATGTACTATTGGAAACTACACCTTTGGAAACTATACCTATTAAGCTTACAGGCAAACATATATATATATTTCATAGAACTGAGACTAATAATATGTTGTCTTCTTAAAGCCTGGAATATTTGGTCATTTTATATTAGGCTAACCAACTAGTGGACCTACAACTGTGAGATGGTAATTTTTGTCCAATCTTTCTGTTTGATGTTAATGAATATTGTATGAAGATCACATGTTTCTTTTTTAGAATGGCTACATTTATTAAACAGCATCTATTAGGTAACAGAATAGCTAAGAACATTCCTCAGATTGCAGAATTTAGGTTTGTAGCCTAAGAATTTATGCCTGTTATATACAAATCTAAATAGAACAAGTTAATAGCTAATAATATGATATATCTTTTAGGCAATATTTTTCATCCCAATTCAATAGAAAATCTACAAAACCTATACTAACCTTGAAGCCTACAAATAGTAAATAGGCCAACATCTCAAGAATTTCCCCTTTCATCTCTTATAAGCCTAGCAAAAGTGTCTTGGCTAAATTCAAATATTTCAAGAAAAATGAATCATTGAATTCAAACAACTGATCATATGCTCAAGCTTCTAATTCAAACAACTACTTATGTATACAGATCTCTAAATATAATATTAAAAAAATCATTAAAATTAAGGATACTTTTTCCAAATTGTTTTCCAACAAGATTATTGAAATCCATAACATTACTAACAACAAAGGGTTAAAATATAAACCAAAATTCAACATAACTACCAAAGATTACTCTAGGAAACAGATAATCATACTCATGAGTACAAAAAATTCCAAGATAGTCATTTCACAAGCTAACAAATATATATCAAATATTAATAGACTTCTAAAAGGGGTGAAATCTAATGTTTCTGCTGATTTTATTTGCTCTGACAATAAAGGAGTTATTATTACCACTAACAAAGTAGCTAAACTTCTTCAGATTTGAGCATAGTTAAGAAGTATATAAAAGAGTTGAACAATATCAACTTAAATGATATCACAAGCCCCCAACTTCCTCAATCTGAGTTGTGTCTCAAAATCCTAGAAGTTTTCTACTTACTGGAAAACATAAATTTACCTATTACTATGGATGTAATAGAGATAATAATTCAAGAGTACTTACATTTTCAATAATATTGTTTTAGCATCTCAACTGCATATTATCAAAGTATCTCCTAAATTAGATATAGCTATTATATAGGTTGATATTTAAGATTTTCACAATAGTATGAAAGCTAAGGATCTTATTAACAAATGTTTCAATATAGGTTGTTATATTGTAACTATAAAAGAAACTAACATAAACCCTAGTGTTTCTTAATATAAGAATTGTTGAAAGTGGGGGCATACCATGTTTGCTTACTGTTTACATAGTTCTAAATGCCAGAAATGTAACAGTCCACATAAACTCAAACATTACAGGAAAATAGCATAGTGTATTAAGGCCAACTTTAAAAAAATCCTCTTAGACTTGAAATAAAAAAGAGGGAACCTTGTACTCACTCATTTAATTACAAAAGCAATCATCAAGTAGATAGCAATAACTATCCTCTCTAAAAACACAGATTTAACTAGAAGTAACATATGAAGAAGTCTTAAGAACTCAGAGAAATCAAAGCTAACTTGATTATTTCATCTGTGAATAGTATAAAACAATAAATATAAAATTCTTAAAACTTTTTTCTCAGAATGTTTAAAAGGACAAACTTCTTACTAATATGATTATGATTTTATAAAATAATAAAATTTTTGACATTTTATTCATTTAAGAACCTCCTTAGATAACAATGTCACTTTTTTCTCTCATATTACCATCTTGTATAGTAGTACCTAAAAGAAAATTAGTGAATAAAATTTCTTCAGACTACAACTTCATTACTTATAACCCAATGGATCCAAATGTGATTTCTAAGGATGTTAACATGGATATTCCTAGAAGAAGATCCAATTTTTCAAGTACTTATAGTTCTAGGGAACTATTAACCTATTTTACTGCATTATCTGTTCTATATAATGACAGAATGGAATAACAGAACAATGATCCTACTTGGGCCAACCATATAGACTCTCCTCAGGACTTCCAATTGTTATACAAAAGTCCCAATATAAGAGATAATTCTGTTCTTGACCAGATTATAACCCAAATACTTCACATGTTTTATACAAGAAAAGTGTAGACAACTACAGTGTGAACATATGCCCCCTACAGGATTTCAAATCTTCCTCTATTCTATATAGAGCTAATCAACTTATTACTTCCTATTCTTAGAATGGATAACATCATCTACTTTATATTTTCAGAGTTAATAAAACTCTTGGAATTAATCTTAAGAATATGGAAATTTCTCTTTATTGTATCACTGGATATATTAAGACTAACAAATTATAGGATAATACTGAGACTGATGTTCTAGCTATCTCAGACTTTGATTAAGTAGTATAGATATTTATCTCTTCTATTTATGAAGAGGAATGGAACAGATTGAAAATGAATAATCAGAATAAGTCTCTTAGATGATATGTTACTACTCAATTCTCTGTAAATAGGACTCTTCATGTTCCCAACAAGAAAAGGAAAATAAAGAATA
Organism: Leucocoprinus gongylophorus; assembly: GCA_022457215.2. NCBI lineage: Eukaryota > Fungi > Basidiomycota > Agaricomycetes > Agaricales > Agaricaceae > Leucocoprinus > Leucocoprinus gongylophorus. The sequence goes on along the minus strand of JAJOHK020000427.1, from coordinate 6,012 downwards.
AGTTTCCAAACCAGTAGAAATTTCATATTTCCTGCTATCTGTTCTATCTAAATTTACCAAAAATAAATTGGAAAAGTCTAAGTTTCATCAGAAGAAAGGTATAAAACCTGTACAAGACAATGGTAACAAAATAAGAAAGTCATATGTTCAAGCATCCTTACCTAACATCAATAAAGTTTTAAAAATCAAAGAAAACTTTCCAAATCTCTTAGTGAAAAAAATCAAAAACATTCAAAAAATCATTAATAAACTGAGGAAAGAAAAGCTTTATATCAACATAATAATAAAGAGATTATCTAGGAGATAAGTCATTATTCCTATAGATAATGATAATACTTCAAAATTCATAATATCTTCTAGTATACATATTGCTAATATAAATAGAGGTCTCAAGAATATCAGATCTGATGTTATAGCTGATTTTACTTGTACTAATCATTAAAAGCTCATTATAACTACCAATAAGGTTACATTGCCATCTGACCACTGTACCATTAAAAACTACACCAAAAATGTTGACAATGTAAAATCAAATGATACAATGACTCCTCATCTTCCACAGTCAAAATTCTATTTGAAAATTATAAGTATTTCCTACTTGATGAAAAATAATAACACACCAATCAACTTAAGTATTATTGAGTTTATTATCAAGAATATATATATATTCAATAATGTGCTTCTTGCTTTTAAGCTTTGAGTGATCAAAGCATTACCTAAATAGACATATGGGATATCCAAAGTGGTAGTAAAGCCAAATATCTCATCAACAGATACTTTAACATAGGCAATTTCATTGCTACCATATGAGGGGCAAATATGAACATAGGTGTTTTCTAATGCAAAAACTGCTGGAAGTGGGGTCATATTACTTTTGTGTGCTATGCATAAAGTTTGAGGTGTGTCAAATATAATGGACCATATAAAATCAAACATTATAGACACTTTGCTTGGTGTTGTAAAACTAATTTCCAAACTGATTCCCCTTAACTTGAAACAAAACAGGATAAAATATGTCTCCATAGCTTCAAATGCTTAAATTGCAAAGATAATCATCAGGCCAATTCCAACACTTGTCTATTTTAGAGATACCACTTCAATAAGGAGTGGTATTCCAAGAAATATCAAGAACTCTATGACAACAGGAACAAATTAACTCACTCAGCTATCAGTAGTAACAAAATATGATTGTAAAAAATCTCAAACTTTTTTCACAGAATGTTCAAAAGAATAGATTTCTTACTGATACTATCTTAGAAACTAACAAAGATTTTGACATTCTTTTCATTCAGAAACCCCCATAGTCTTTCATTTGCACTATTCTGAGTTCTTTAAGCAAAGAAGAAGATAGAGTAGTAGGCACTTCAAATCATTCTAACTAGCTTACCTTTTCTAGGCCTTTAACTGACAACAACCACCTAAGAGTAATCTTATATATCAATATAAGACTTTCTCATATGTACTGCTCTTTAAGAAAATATATTTTTAACTACAAATATATTAACTGTCTTTCATTTGTGACATTTTATTTATGATCAATGTCAATTATTAATCAACTTTGAAGTATCTCAAGGATACTAAAGCTAATCTTCATAATTTTTTAATTATGGCTAGTGACTTTAACATTAGGGATAGTAACTGAGATTCTTCTTATCTCTTTCATTCAATTCATAGTGATACTCTACTCAATATTGCAGACTTATTTGATCTTAAACTCTCATGCCCTATCCAACAGATTTTCACTTGATACTTCAACAATACTAATGATACAAACTTGGTTATTGATCTTTTCTTCCTTCAACCAAACTCTATTGAAATTGACAACTACAGTATCCTTTTAGAGCTCTGCTACCTATTAGATCATACTCTACTAACTATTGATATCTCTACTGCTAAAGAATTCATTCAATATTGTACTATTATCAAGAATAGTGAAAAAGAAGAGAATTTCATTTCCAATCTTATCAAAGCTATAAGAAACATAGATATGATAAAAATTCTTGACAAGAACTCTTTGAAACTTATTGTTCAGGAATATACAAGAATATCAGAAACCATCTAGTATAAGTATTTGTGATGTGTTAAAATTACCAAATGGTCCAAAGATTGGTAAAATGATGAATATCAAACTAAGCTTAGGAACTACAGGTCCCTGAAATTGATTGATGACTGGAAATCCTTCAAAGAATTTGCCAAAAAGACCAAAAGATTGTTTTTTAATGGCAAAATACAAAAAATCACTTCAAAAAATCAAAGACCTTGGGACCTTATGAACTGGATCAAAAGGCATAAATTACTAACAATTGAAGCTCTTTAATTTAATAGTCAACCCTGTATCAAAATCAACAATCTCTGCCAAGTATTACATCAGATGTTCAATTCAGCTTAGAATTGACATATGAACTCTAGTATTCTAGATGAAATCCTATCAAAACAACATTAATTTGGGTGCATTTTTTCAAGGAAAAATTCAAAAGTGCTATTATTAAATACAACAATTCATCTATTTCTAGACTAGATCAAATTTCCTAGAAACATTTCAAAGTTGTTATCAAAGACAAAAAATACCTCAATAATATCAATATTGCTAACACATGTATCAATACTAGTCACTGGCTATCTCATTTCAAAAAGTCATTCTTCATTATCATTACCAAGCCTAATAAAACATCATATAATTTCTCTAAAATGTTTTATTTCATTGTTCTCCTGAATACTTTAGAAAAACTTATTAAAAAAGTCATTGGTAAATGTCTTCAATTTCATTTGATCTCCAACAACTTTGTCTACCCAAATCAACCCAGAGGACTCAAACAATGCCCAACTATGGATACAGGTATCTTTTTCACCTATCTTATTTGCTCAGAATGGATTAAGAACCTTTAAACAAGCACTTTGGTATTTGACATTGTCCAATTTTTTCTTCCACTTAACTATCAGCTCTTACTAATTATCTTGAATAAAGTAGATTTTGATTTTAAAATTTCTTCTTTCTTTTCTAATCATTTAATTGGTGGGGGGAGAGATGGCATAGTGGAAGAGATCTTCATCCATATATATTATGCCTACCTCAAACCTACTTGAGGTTATGAGTTCAATTCCTTAGTAGTCCTTTATGTTGGGTAACTACATAAAAAGATTAGGGTATTGATACTTCATACATAATTCCTTCTGTAGGCACGGACTACCATTGTACCCTATGTAATAAATTGTTGACTTAAAAAAAAAATTATTTAATTGGTAGGAAAACACAATACTTATAGAACAGTTTTACTTCTCTATTTTTCTGTTCAGATGTAGGTGTAGATCAATGCTCCATGCTCTATCTGATCCTCTCTGCTCTTTATCTTTCCCCTATTTTTCATATCTTTGAAAAAAGAGTAAAAAATCTAAAAACCACAGTCTTATTTCTTTCATTTGTAAATGATGAAATTTTTATTTTTCAAGATAAATATTTGGAAAAAATGAACTCATATCTTTTCTATAGCTATAATATCATTTGTTCCTTACTCAAGCAATTTGGTCTCATTATAGAACATGGGAAATCTAAAGTCTTTTACTTTTCCAGATTGCATAGACTCTTCAATCTACTTCTGCTGGATTTCAGCCATTTTGAAGGTTCTGTTCTCAGCTTTAAAGATATCTGGAGATACCTTGGATTTATCTTCAATAGAAAACTATTATTTTAACAACATATCAAGTTCTACTCTAATAATGCTTTATTAATAGTCAAATATATGAAAATACTAGGAAACTTCACTTGAGGTTTTCTCCCTTATCAAAAATATCTTCTCTATAAAACATGTATACTCTTTATTATACTTTACAGTTTCTCTTTGTAGCACTGCTTTCATTTCCTTTCAAAGAGCTTAGAAAAATACAACACAGTGCTACTTTGTAGATCTTAGGTACTTTTTATATCTCTCTAACTTTAGGGATTGAGGCCATCACAGGCTTAATTCCAATTCATTTACATCTCCAAAAACTTAGCAGAAGACACCAACTTAGAACATTTACTCTTCTATCCAATTATGCTATCAAATTTCTCTTTGAAAGCAGACATGCCAACAACTCTTGCCCTTATTGCTTTTCCTTGGAAAACATGACTTTCAAGCAATGACTAAAAATCAAGAGTTCTGTAATAGATACTAATAATTATTCTAATGGAATCTTTTCTTTATTCAATTTCTTAAATAACAAATTTTCTCTTAGCTCTAGATTAATCAACATTTTCTCTAGTCATTTTTTTTTTATAAAGCAAACCACAAAGACAAAGAAAGAAAAGCTGCTTATCTTTGCAAACTTGATAATATTGTTCTTAATGTATCATTAAGTGCTAATACTATTATTGTTATTTCTGATGCCAGTATCAAAAATAATATAGCCACTTTTATTACTCATATTCATTCTCACTCTAGCCCCATCAAGAAGACATTTTACTATACTATCAATGTCAGTACAACTGAAGTCAAATTATTTGCTATTGAATATGGAATTAATCAAGCAATTCAAATTATAGATGCTTCTTGTATTATTGTTATCACTGACTCTATTTATTTAGCATATTATATCTTTGATCCTGCTATTCATCTATATCAACAGTAGTTTATTGCCATATTGAAGGATCTTAGGTCATTCTTTAATAAACATTTCTTCAACATTATCAAAATTTGGAACTGTTCTAGTGATGCTAAATAGTTTCTCCATATATTAGTTGATAATAACACAAAGAAATTCAATCTTATCCCTATATCTCCATCCAAAACATTATAAAACTTTGATAAGAAAGAAGAATGTGACAACATCATAAAAAGCTAGTAGATAACTTTTCAAGCATCTGATTTCAAGGGTAACCACTTTCTTAATCTACTAGATAATAATCTCCACAATGTCAAACCCTCATATATCAAAGAAGGTCCATGGATCAAATACTTTGGATATTCAAATTTGTTGTGTGCAAGAGCCACTTGAGCTATTACAAATCACACTCCAATAAGAGAATATTGCCTAAGATTTTTCCTAAGAGAAGACTTTAGCTATTTGTATAAATATTATCCAATTGAAACCAGATGCTATATTCTCTATAATTGTAAAAGGTTTGACAAATATTAGAATCCATTAAGAGACATACTTAGTCACTTGGTGGCTTTTCTTGAGTTCAACCTGAATGCTTTCTTATTTTATGAAGACATTATATAATCAAGCAGTCTTTTCTGCTCAACTTTTAGTTATTTATCTTTAGTCTGTTTCTCTTTCCTTTTTTCTTCTTTCATATAGTTAGTTTCTATGTGAGTAATTATGAAGTAGCTACTATATACTACTATTATATCCTATATAATAAATTGTTGACTTGAAAAAAAACCTTCTTAAATGATTATCTATAGTATTCTAAGCTCTATATCTGAAGAAAGAGAAGATATTATAGAAGCTTCTCACTATTCTTTGTGGATTATGTTTACAAGATCATCACTAGCTGATAATAATTATCCAAGAGTTATTATCTATATCAACATTAAGTTTATTAAGTTATGTTTTTCACTAAGAAAAGATATTCAGATAATCAACAGACTATCTTAAAGTATTTAAAAAATACTAAGGTAAATTTGAATAATATTCTAAATTATGATAAAAGACTTTAATATCAGAGATAATGACTGGGATCTATTATATTCTCATTACTCAACACTTGTAGATATAATTTGAGAGGTAGCTAATAGTTTTAATCTAAAATTATCAATACCTATCAATTTAGTTGTCATATACAAGTCCACCTGTCCGGAAAACTACATCCCTGCAGTGGTGCCATCTCTGAACCATACAAGCCCACCTTTCTTGCAACATGTCTTATGGCAGTGCTGCAACTCTCTGGGTATTCCGTCTTCCATGGCGGAGATACTCCTATTCAACTCAGTCTTCCATGACGGAGTTGCTCCTGTCAGTGTCTCAATACTGAAACCTCCACTTTGGGTAATAGGGGCTTTACCACTGGAACTCCAAGCATCTCCTATAATA
>JAJOHK020000426.1:0-26262 GCA_022457215.2 Leucocoprinus gongylophorus | reverse complement strand
CCATCACTTGTAAGCCATCTGATAAAATGAGTGTTGAAGTATCTTCTTGACTGAGCTGATAAATCGGAACTTTTGGTGTAAAAAATATCATCTCTTGAGGCGACTTCGGTCATCTCCAGGGTCTCTTAATAGGATTTCGGCTACTTTTCGAAAACTCACCAAAGGCATGAAATGAATGACCTACAATTATAGCCACATATTTTTAATAGCGTTTGACAGGGGATTGAGGCCATAGTCAGAGCTAGATGGGCATGGGCCACAGAGTCTTGTTTTGGGTTGTGACTGGCCGAAGCTTGAAGGTGGCCAAAATCATCTCAGCGGGATAGTGCTCACGGAGTCCAACAGTAACTCTAATTTGCTTTTTGAAGTGATTACGGTGTGGCGGACTGTGATGACTTAAGTAGCTAGTTAGTCTAAAAGGCACGGATTGGCCAAGCCACAGTATATGATCTTTCTATGATTAGGACAGGTCCTGGTCATTCCTAGTCCTCTGGACTTCATAAAAATAAAATACAGAATAACTTGACCCTATGGCTGGCATGTCTAAGGTTATAAACAAATTAGAGGGGTCATACACATGGTGTAAGTAAGTGAGAAAGTCTCGAAGTCACTAGTTAAATGAAATCTTTTACTACTCAATAATTCTCTCAAACTTACTGACTTGTTTTTGACTTAGTAGGTAACTATCTTTGTTATTCAGAGGCTATTCTGCTTGTATAAAAAGGGTTTACTAGCATATGTTAAGTACAGTTCTTGCTTCAAGCAGAAGTCCACAGATGTTGCATAAAAGGGAACAGATCAAGCACAATGACTTATCTGTGGGCAATGCAACTGGGTGCAGATAACAACCTTGACTTTAACTTGTATACTGTGCCAACTATGTTTTATGTGGTTGTAACTTTGGTTATAGAGAAGAGTAGATGAGAGAGATAATAGATAATAGAAAGCAAATGTTATGAACCATCTTAGTGTTATATACCCATCTGAATACATCCAATCCATCTGACTATATCATGGATAACACTTTCCTAACATCCAATCCACTCAGAATATCTGTGGAAGAGGATATCTTTCTTCCTAATCTACTCATTCTCTCTCAGTATAGATCTACCTGGTTCCAATTCATGTCTGATCACTCTATAACTGATCACATGGTTCCTCATGATCTCCATAGAATTCCAGACTCCATTTCTGAGGACTTAAGTATACTCAAAGTAGTTATCTGTCTTTTCTGATCCTCAAATATAGCCTTAGTTATTAAGTATCTGTTGTAAAGTATACTGCTTACTAAGCATTCAGTCTGGATCAGTAGTAATAATTAAGTAGTCAATGTAAAATTTTCACATAGGTTGAATCACTACCAATACTACTTATTCTCTATTATTACTCATGCTTTCTCAGCTCTTTATTATAGTATTTACTATAGATAAGTGGTTGGTTGTTAGTTGTCTATACTGCACCATACTGCTGTATATTCTGTTCCTTCCAACAGATCATAGATACTAGTTGCCTTGATTTCTAGTTAGTACTTTTTTATGCTATTTTCTATCAATAAGAAAAGTTTGACCAACTCTACTAGTGAGCTGACATCTTGTTACTTCTAGGCCTATTATAGATTGAGCTGATTTCAAATCACTCTATTGTCAAAGTTGAAGATGGTAGACTTTACTTATTTTCATTTTTTTTAAGTCAACAATTTATTACACAGAGCATGATGGCAGTCTATGCCTATAGGTGTCAAGATTGCAAGAAGTAGACTTAGTTTTTTATTTTATTTTCTTATTTTCATTTTCATTTCAATTTAATTTTATATTTTCTATTTATAGAACTTAGGGTTAGTGTTAATAGTCACAAATCATGAGACATAGGGAAAGGGGTAGAAGGTCCTAGAAGAGGTGATGTTATATAACATATATACTGCATGTTGGCCTCATGCCTAACATATAGTCATTTAGGGTAGGGCACACAGTAGTTAGCACAGACCATCTAAATAAGTATAGAAACTATATAAACTTCCTACCTATGTAATCTTGGACAGAGGCCTACATTTTATTGTATCATTTCACCAAGAAACTTTACTATCTTCTTAGAGTTGAGATTGGTAGACTACTTTGTAAAGGGCTCTCTATCAAGTTCTCTTATGTTAACCCAATATAAGGTTCTTTGTAACGACCTTAAGCTAGAGCTCAGGTTGCAACTAAGGCAAAGACTTGAGAAGGATTAAGAGATGTATATGCAAGTGGTAAAGCATAAGGATACAAGAGTGTATCTACGCTATATATACAACTAAGAAGATATACACGACGAGTCCATGAGAATTGTTACATGAGGGAACAACAAGGAGAAAATGAGGACTAGGTTAGGATGTCGCTCCTACCACATGAGGTGCTGACTGATACTACTACAGTGCAGCCGATTGTTGTCATCATACTCTTTACCCATGTCCATGTTGACTCCAGGAGGTGTTGATTGTAACATTCTTCTTATTGATCTACTCTAAGATCTTTGAGTTGTAATAACAGGAGGAATTATGTATGGAGTATCAATACCCTAACCTTTTTATGCAGTTACCTAACACAAAGGATTACTAAGGAATTGAACTCATGACCTCAAGTAGGTTTGAGGTAGGCATAATACACATGGATGGGGGGCTCTTCTACTATGCCATCTCTTCTCCAACTTATTTTTATTTCTTTTCTCTATTTTATTTTTATTTATTTTTTTATTTTTAAACTTAGGATTAGGAGTTAGTATGACATTATATGTGACTGTCACAAACAATCACATAATATGATACTATATTACATATTTATTACATGTTACAGTCACAGTCACATAATCACATATTATATAAAAGAATATAAAAGATTCTAGAATGATAATACTATACCATATATTAATAGCTATAGTATACATACTCTTTAAAGTAGGCCAAGTTTAGTATAGTATAGACTATTAGCCTAGTGTATATAAGGTAGATTTTGTACTTGGAACTCTATTAAGTTTTCTTGTATAAACCCTACATAAGATTCTTTTTTTGACTAGTCATTAAGTTTTAAGTTGTAACATCTATGCTTATACCTTATATATGCTGATGGCTTATTACTAGTTGAGTTAAACATTTGCACTCTAGCTAGCTATATTTGCTTCTTAATTCATGTTGATTATCTTTATTAATAACTATTCTTTCCAAACTTACTAGTTGTTAGATGGTAATTCATACTTGCCAGGTTATTTGTGAAAATAGCATAGAAGGTGGAAGTATAAAGTTGGACTTAGGGATTTTAATCCAAGAAACCAGAAGTTAATGCTATAAGAATAATCAACTTTGGCTTCAATGGATAATATTACACTTAACTTGTTTATCATAGTTATATTTTTCAGATATTAATATTTGGAAGGGTTTTAAGTGACAAGTTTAGTACAAGTACAAATTGATTAACAGACTGAATATCATATGCCAAGTCCACCCATCTGGAAATTATATTTCTGTAGTGATACTGCTTTTCTAATGTTTACTATACAAGTCTGTCTTCTATAGTAGCCATCTTTCTTGTAACCCACCCTCATGACAGTGATAAAACTATCTGGATATTCTATCTTCTATGACAGGAATACTCCTATTCAACTTGGTCTTTCATAGTAGAGTTATACTCCTGTCAATGTTCCATCACTGAAACCTCTGCTTAGAGCAATATGGTTATACCACTGAAACCCTAAGCATCTCTTATAGTCAGTACTTGTATATAAGACTAGTGATTATACTGTAATTTGCTAGTCTGATAATCAACAAAGATAATCCTTATTGAACTTGATCTCCAGAGTTCAACAGTGACACACCAATCAGTACTCACTTTCATCTCAGACTTTTTTCTCTTATCTGAAGTTACAATCATACAGCAGACAGATAGCACAACACATAAGCTGAAGCCAAGGTCATTCTACAAGTCTATACATCTCTAAGCCAATTTTGTAGACTTTCATCTCTAGTATAAACCATGTCTGATACTGTTTTCCAACACAAAAATATGTTTGCTATAGTTGTACCCTTAGAAAAATGTACCAATGCAGTTTTTCTAAGAACTCTAATTTACTTGGATCTCCTTAAGCTTTTGAACCTGTCTAGTTTCTGTCAAAAGTACCAGCAACTGGTTGAATTTATAATATATCTAATGATTAGCTTACATTCTAATATAGGATTTCCTGTAGTCAAATTTGTCCAGCAAATAAAAGACTCTTCAAATAAGCATTATTGAGCTGAATTATACCTCTGTAGATATTTACTTAATACTTACAAGTATTAAATAGTCTATGATGAACTCAGTAATAAGTTATCAAAAGTACAGTATGAAGTACATATATAGTACCAGCAAGATATCAAAGCTTGACATTGTACACTTTTAGTATAACTGGTTCAGTGGCTAGTCTGTTTCTAATATAAGTCTGTTGTGGCATACTCTGATTTAGACTGAGTACAAGATCCAAAATCACATAGATCTATGACTGGTTACTTTACTCTCATAGCTTGTAGAGTAACATTTTAAATAAGCTACTAGCAAAAAACAATAGTTCTGTCTTCAACTGAGACTAAGTACATAGTCTCTTCTGATTGTAGCTATCAGCCTGTTTGAACAAGAAATCTCTTCAATGAGATTAGTTTAAATATTCCAACCCCTTTTATTTATGGTAATAATCTTGGCTCACTTTTCTAGAGATTTAATTATATATAAGAGAAATACTTTAAATCTATTGATATCTACTATTACTATATAAGAGATCTAATTGAGAACAAATAAGTTAAACCATATCATATCAATGGAAAAAAGAATCCTACTTATACTCTGACTAAAAACCTTAGTTATGTCTTATTCAGTCATTTCTGTCCATCTCTTAGCTTAAAAATACTCTAAGCCTATCTGCTTTTACTTCTATCACTTAATAGCTGATGTCTTAAATGAAAAGAAGTGTTGAAAAACATTCTGCTTATTAAATATTTGGTCCATGATCAGTTATACTAATTAGATGGTCAATATATAAATTTTATATAAGTTGAATCACTATCAATACTACTTATTTTCTATTGTGATTTATACTTCCTCATCTCTCTATTACAATATTTACTGCAAGTAAGTGGTTGTTAGTTGTCCACACTGTATCATGCTACTGTACATTCTGTTTCTTTCAACAGTACTAGTATTTAAGATGTCTAGATACTCTATAGTTTTTTTAGCTTGAAAATAAACTAGTGTAGTATACTATTCTAAATACCTATATTCAGAAGTCTGATTTTCTTTATATTCTACTTTCTGTTAATGTTCTTTTTCTAAATATAACTATTGTGACATGCAAAGGCATAGCTCATTTGTTAAAGCTAAGATCATTCAGAATCTGTATATACACATATCAGATAATGTTTCCACACTCTTCTGATATCTTCTGTAATTTTTCCACAAATAGTTTTCTCTTCTGAATATGTTCTTTACCTAACACTTAGTCATTTATTTTTCATTTCTTGAATCATTAATTACTAAAGGATTATATAACTATGTTCATCAACTATATTATATAATATAATTCTTATACTACATATATAACTAGTTATTGCTATTTATTAGATATAGTTCATATTTCATTATCTGAAATCTGATAATGAGCTTCTTAGAAGTCCAAGTGGGTAACTTGTATTATCTAAGTATATGGAATATAAGAGTCGAAACAACCTTTAGCTTCAGTTTATATACTATACTTCTACTAGCCACACCGGTTGTATATTTTGGAAGAGATACTTAGGATATTATTAGTAGACAAGCCTACTAGAAGGTAGGATATATGTCATTGCTAATATTAGAAGATGGTAATAGTTTTAGTCAATTTTCAGAATAAAACTTTATAGTATAACTACTATCTTATATACTAAGTATGCTATCTAGGAGAAATGGAGACTGCTAAACAAGTTACTCTAGTTCTAGGGATTCTCAAATGTTTGAGATAGAAATCTATGAAGTTATTGAGAATTCAGCAAGAATATCTAACAAACTCTCACTTACATCACCTTTTTTCCAGTTAGTCTCTTTATGTCTACCATAAACTTCTTTAAAATATCAAAAGTTGCATTTGTAGTCTTTTTCTTCAAAAACTGAAATACTAATACACTATATATGATTAACATGAAGTAATAAGCACTACTAGCTAATATAACTAAGAAAAGTTACTATAAGCCCACATGTATATGCTCCAGCACTTCAGTCTTGTGCACTATCTCCCTATTATATACTCTTACATGTATTTTCCCAAAAATGCAGTTCTTATAAGTCTTCATTATCTAATGTTGTCTAGCTATGTCTAAGCTACTAACCAAACCCTTTCTACTCAGATTTTTCAGTATAGCAATACCTAAGTGTCTAAACTATTGATACTAGTTATCTAGATATACCAATTTTATAATCAAACAAATATATGGCTATAGACTTGTATAAGACCTTTATATAGTATAGTTTATTTTTTTATATATCACAGATTACAGTATACCTATTATTAAATTTTGCTACAATATTATTTCCTCCAAATCAAATATCCAAATCCAGTCTACATACTTTCGGAATCAAAATAAGATTTAAGTGAAGGTCTAGAGTATAAAGAAAATCCTACAAGACTTACAGTTTCTTAGCCTACAATTATGAAACTTGTCTCCTTCTCAGCTGTTTTTCTAGTCTAGAGTATATCAAACTTCCTATATTCTGTAAAGACTGAAAAAATCTGCAAAATAATAGTCTATCATCCCTGAATTTATTACTGTAGTTATATCTTTCACCTCATCTTCTATATCTATATATGCATTTACCATCAAAACCACAGTATTTCTCATTCTCTTAACAATTGTATTATTGTTGACTCTGATATAGTCTGACATTAACATTCACCAAATCCATGTACTGATTATATTGCTATTGTCATTGCTGTCAGCATCTTCCAAAACCTAAAGGAAACTAGTTCTACTTTTATTCATCTATCCAATAACAGTCTTTAATCAAATGTTTAGAACATTGATTTTTGTTTTCACAGCTACTAATACACAACCAATGAGTATCAAGCTGGATTAGCACATTAACAGATGATGTAATTATATAAAAAGTTGTAATAATAGAATTCTTTTTTTAAATTTTATTCAATGATTTATTACATAGAGTGTAGTAGTAGACTATAGTAGCTATAAAGTCATTACAATACATGAGAACAAAGCAACATGTAAGAAGAATAGAAAAGAAAGAGAAAGAGAATAAACTACTAGTACAATCACAAAGAGGAGTAACCACTTTTGTTATTTCTAGAAAAGATATTCAGATTATATTCAAGAAACAAGATGAAATAACTAATAGTATCTTTTTTCAGATTCCAGTAGTTATTAAACCTCCTGTATTCATGGAGGACATGACATCTTGACTCAATTAGATATTCACTGCATAGACAACTGAAATCTTCTTTGGGGAAATATCTCAAATGATATTCACCAATCAGTGTATAATTGGTAATTACTCTTATTGCTCTTGCATATAGCAAGTTTGAGTGTCCAAAGTGTTTGATCCATGAACCACCCTTGATATATGACAGTTCAATAATGTTGAAGTCATCATCTAGAAGATCAAAAAATGATTTTCCTTTAAAGTTGGATACCTGAGGATATCTGCCAGTTTCTTATGATATTGTCACATTCTTCTTTTTTGCTAAAGTCCCATGATATCTTGCAGGGGTATAAAGAAGTGGGGTTGAATTGTTTAGTATCTTTATTAACCAAAGCATGAAGTGGCTACTTTTCATTACTAGGACAATTTCAGAATTTGATGGAATTATTGGAATGCTTGTTGAAAAATGATCTCAGATCTTTAGAGATAGTAATCAATTATAGTTGAAAAGGATAAATGGTGGAATCAAAAAATTTTTGAGCTGCATGAATAGAATCAGTAATGATAATAATGTATGAGATATTAGGAATTTGGATGGTTTGACTAATCCCACATCTTATAGCAAAAAATTTTGCTTCAGTTGTGGTGATATTAACAGCTTGATGGAGTGTTTTATTAACAGGGTTAGAGTAAGAATGAATGTAAGCAATAGATATAGTGACATTGTTCTTGATACTAGTATCTGAAATAACAATGACTGGACTTGTATTTAATGAAGCTTCAAAAACAATTTTATCAAGATATTAAAGATATAAGTTCCTGCTTTCTTTGTTTGAGTGGTTTACTTTATGAAAAGAAAATTAATTGGGAAAAAAGTCAATTAGTCTTGAACCAGAAAAGAATTTGTTGTTTAATGAATTGAATGAAAGAAAAGTTCCATAAAGACAATTATTTGCATCTACAACAGAACTATTGATCTTAAAGTATTGTTTGGAAGTCATGTGTTCCAAGGAATATCAATGAAGACATATATTGCTAACATGTCTGTTTTCTAGGAAAAATTTGATGATGTAATTGTGTCATATGCAAGTCTACCTGTCTAGAAATTATATCCCCATAGTGATATCATCTCCAAATTATACAAGTCTGCCTTTTATAGCAGCCATCTTTCTCATAATACATCTTATAGCAGTGCTGCAACCATCTAGATATTCCATCTTCCATGGCAGAGATACTCCTATTCAACTCAGTCTTCCATGATGGAGTTACTCCTGTCAGTGTCTCAACACTAAAACCTCTGCTTGGGGTAATAGGGGTTTTACTACTGAAACTCCAAGTATCTCCTATACTATCCATTTGTATATAAGACTAGTAGTTATACTGTAATTCACTAGTTTTATAATTGACAAAGATAACTCTTATTGAACTCAATCTCTGGTGTTCAATGGCAACACACCAATCAACACTCACTCCTATCTTGGACTTCTTCCTATCATCTGAAGTTGTAACTATATGGCAGATAGATAGTGCAGCACATAAGCTGAAGCCAAGGTCATTTCACAAGTCTGCTTATCTCCAAGTCCATTCTGCAAACTTCTACCCTAGTATAAACTGTGTCTGACAGTATTATTAGACTCTCAAGTCTACTGTTGCCTCTGAGCAGCTCTGTCTGCAATTTAACTTTATATTTCGCACTTTAAAGTCCAAATGGCTTCTTCTTACTGTAACTCTTCAACTCTGGTCCCACTGCTTGGGACACCCTTCAATACAATCTCGTGTTTCAGTGACTATATGGCTTATCTGCCAAATGCTCTATAATACTCAAGAAGAATTCATTAAAGAGGCCAATCATTTCTGAGGTCTCTCTCTAGTACAATTCAACCTAGCTGAACAGTTTTGCCTGTTCCTGGCTCAAGTATTATCCTTGCAGACAACAATCCTAATTGGGAGGATGCTTCCACTAATCCTATTACTAACAATAATACAGTTAATAGACCTATATCTTTTACTCACTTATGGTCCAAACCCTATCAGAGTGAGAATACTAATGAATAATTGGCCGACATACTTGGCTGACTTGCTAACACACTTAATTCTAATCAGACTCCTGGTCCCAATACTAATAAAAGGGGAACTAAAGTCTGTATTCCTGACACCTTCAGCAACACTGAGCCTAATAAGCTCAATAATTTCCTGTTCTAATACCATCTATATTTTCATGCTAATCTGGCGCAATTTGATATGGACATTGCAAAAATCAACTTTGCAATGACCTATCTTACTAGAGTAGCCTAGAACTGGTTTGAAATAGACCTCAACCAAGAAGACTCAGGCATTCTCCAAGACTGGCTCTCTAACTGAAACCTATTTGTGGACAAGCTATGTCGATATTTTGATCTCTTAGACCTTGTTAGTGAAGTGGCCAACATGCTGGACAATCTCTGCAT
This sequence comes from Leucocoprinus gongylophorus, assembly GCA_022457215.2. Lineage (NCBI taxonomy): Eukaryota > Fungi > Basidiomycota > Agaricomycetes > Agaricales > Agaricaceae > Leucocoprinus > Leucocoprinus gongylophorus. The sequence continues at coordinate 16,415 of JAJOHK020000426.1, read as the reverse complement.
GAAGCCTGGCAACAAGATTTCCATCTACAATGTGGACTTCATGTGCTATGCTTTCCAATTAGGTTGGGAAATAGTGTTTTGTACCACCATTATTACCAAGAGCTCCTCAATCAGATCTAGGATCCCATCTCTACCCAGGAACAAGAAAAATCCATCTCATTCCAGGATATGTATGCTTTAGCAATGACCATCAATAACTGCTACTGGGAATGAGACCACGAATGCTACCATACAAGGTAGGCAGAAAAAAAGGCCCTCAAGTCTCACTCCTGGAAGCAAGGAAAAGCTTCCACCTCTGGTACTACTACAGCTCCCCAGAACAAGACAAATCCATCTCCAGCAGCCTCATCTGCTAAGAATTCTTTCTCTAAGTCATCTCCATTTCCTACTCCTAAGAAGCAATCTAATACTTTACAGGTGAACCTCCCTTTCAAGCTGGCCAGCAATAGCAAGTTGACTAGTGACAAGCACAAAAAGTGTCTTGAAAACAACTTGTACCTCTATTGTGGTGCAAGAGACCACAAGCTGAACTCCTATCTCAAGAAGCAAACTATGGTCACACCCAAGGGCCATAGTACTTCAGCAATTGCTGATACTCCAGTAGCTGCTTCTGAGAAACCCTTAGAAAAATAGAGAGTGACCTCCAGGACTCTGTACAGACTGAGGGCTATGTTGAACTTCACTGTATAGCAACAAGTCCAATTCGACTTAATGCATCTGCTCTTTCTAATCCTTATTCACTTGTTGTTTCTCTTATCTCTTCCTTGATTCTTGGTCAGGATCACCTTAATTAAATCCCATTCCGAGCTCTTGTTAACTTTAGGTCTACTCACTGCTTTGTAGACTCTAAATTTGTGGATACTCACCACCTGAAGACATCTGCAACTCTTTTGGTTGCTTTTCTCTTGTTTGATAAACTATCAAACAGCACCATCTCCGAAATTGCCAACTTGCCCATAATTTTTTCCATCAGTGATTGTATAAATCTGGACTTCTATGTCACTCTGCTTGATTCTTCCTACTCTTTAGTTCTTGGATACAACTGGCTCACCCAACATAATCCACTGATTGACTGGGTAAATGGGTCAATAAACTTCTGTCCATCTTTGTAGGAAAATCTCACTTCTTCTCATGTTATGGCCAACATACCATTGATATCTCCATCCTTTCTGGATACTTCTCTGCAATCATTAGATTCCGTGGTTTCTATACCTGCATTCAAGACCTCCATGTCTAACTCTAAGTAACCTAACATCATAATCATTAGTGCTGCAGCATTCTTGCACACATCAAAACTTCCAGGCTCCCACAATTTTGAACTCTACCTTTGTTCTTTAGACATTCAGGCTAACTCTGCAAAACTTGCAGAAGCTTCTGACCTGTCCAACATTCCTTCTGAGTATCATGAATTTGCTGACGTTTTTAGCAAAACTAAAGCTGAAGTTTTTGCTCCTCATCATTCTTATAACCTCAAAATCAATCTGGAAGAAGGTGCTCAACCTCCGGTTGGCCATATATACTCTCTTTTGGCATCTGAACAAAAGACTCTGAAGGAATTCATTGAGGAAAATCTCAACATGAGTTTTATCCAACCAATCTCATCTCCACATGATGTACTAGTCTTATTTGTTAAGAAGAAAGATGGTTCACTGTGCCTTTGTGTTGACTTCTGTGGTCTTAACTGCATCTTCAAGAAGGATTATTATCTACTCCCGCTCATCTCCAATCTACTGGACTCACCTTGCAAAGCTTGGGTCTACTCAAAGATAGATCTTTGCCATGCTTACCATTTGGTTCGTATTATCAACAGTGATGAATGGAAGACTGCCTTTAAGATACATTTGAATAGTCTGTAATACCCTTCAGTCTTACTAATGCTCCCACGGTCTTCCAGTGATTCATGAATGATATTTTCTCTGACCTTTTGGATGTCTGTGTCATGATTTATCTAAATGATATACTCATCTACTCAAATAACATGTCCAAACATCACTGGTATATAAAAGAAGTACTCAAGCATCTCTGCAAGGCTGGTCTTTATACCAAAGCAGAGAAATGTGAATTTTACTCTGAGTCAGTAGAGTATCTGGAATATATTCTTTCTCCTTCTGGCCTTACCATGTCTAATAACAAAGTAAAGATTATTCAAGACTGGCTGAAATCCAAGGAAGTCAAGGATATTCAATCCTTCTTAGGTTTTACAAACTTTTATCACTGGTTTATCTTCAACTACTCAGACATTGTCATTCCATTGACATGCCTTACTTGGAAAGACATTTCTTGGAAGTTTGACTCCTCCTGTCAAGATGTTTTCAACTCTCTCAAAAAAGCATTTACCTCCATTTCTATCCTTACTTATTGGATTCCCAATGCTCAACTTATTATGGAAACTGATGCTTCAGACTACGCTCTTGCTGCAATCCTATCCATTGTTAATGAAAATAATGAAGTTTATCTAGTTGCTTTTCACTCCTGCACTTTTACTGTGGTGAAGTTGAATTACAACACATATGACAAGGAATTGCTTGCTATCTTCAAAGCTTTTAAGATTTGGCCACACTATTTGAAAGGTCCAGCTTATCCCATTGATATTGTTACAGATTATAAAAACCTTGAGTATTTTTCTACTACTAAGGTGTTGACCCAGAGGCAAGCATGGTGGTCCGAGTACCTCTTCCAGTTCAACCTTGTTATTAGGTTCTACCCTGGATACTCTCACTAGATGATAGGACATCTATCCTAAAGGGAAGAATACTGGTTATATCATTGTCAACCCTTACAACTTCAAGCCCATCTTCACTCAAGAACAACTTGCAGCCTTTGTACAAGCTACAAGCTACCATCCTCCTCTTTCCTTCTCTCCACATAGCTACAGTCATAAATCTGGACACTCTATATCAAGACATCCTCTTGGTTCTTCCTAGTGACCTAATTGTTACAAAACATATCTCTGCAGATGGCTGGTGGTCTATAGACCCAAACAGTCTACTCTGTTATGATCTTAAATCTTAAGAGTGGGATAAAAGAACAACTCTTGTATTGAGTAATACAAGAGAACTCAATAGAAATCTCTTTACAAACTAACCTACCTTATATACTACTAACCATGGTCTATACTCACTACTATGCACCCTACCCTAAATGACCATGTGTAGAACATGAGGCCAACATGTGGTATCCATGTTGTATGATGTCATTTGTTCTAGAACCTTCTACTTCATTCTCCCAGTTGTCAAGTTCACAAACAGTGGACTTAATCTTTCTCTATTTTACTTTTCATTTTTATTTTCATTTGGTTTTATTTTTCTATTTTCTATTTTTAGAACAACTAGGGATTAGGGTTGATTGGTCATGCTGTCACATCAGTCACAACTTGATGGCATAGTCACAAGACAGATCACAAGACTTGGGAGAAGGAAGTAGAAGGTTCTAGAACAAGTAACGTCATACAACATGGACAACACATGTTGACCTCATGTTCTACACATGGTCATTTAGGGTAGGGTGCATAGTAGTGAGTATAGACCATGGTTAGTAGTATATAAGGTAGGTTAGTTTGTAAAGAGATTTCTATTGAGTTCTCTTGTATTACTCAATACAAGAGTTGTTCTATTGTTTAAACACTTTGGGCTTTAGTTCATAACATTAGAACTCGATATCCTATCTGAAACTGCTTAACACATAGCCTTTTCTCTTTACTCTCTTATTCATCCTTGACCAAAGGTCAACACAAATCTTTAGTCAAGAAGATACAGTCGGACCCTAGACTTAAGGGGCATACTAGTTAGGCAGGGAAAGCCTAGCTGTTCATTTTCACTAAAGCTCACTAGTGTACTCTAAATGTAATACCTTTTGTGGACGTGTTCATTACTTTTTTTGCATATTAGCCTTGTGCTACATACCCACTTGTGGTGTGTCTACACAGAGGAATAGCAGCTTGTTCTTAAAAAAGTTGCTTAGAGTAGAACGTCCTTCTTAGGACAACATTGTTTACATTTCCTTAGAGCAGTAGTTAGTCAATAGAAGTAGTCAGTATTAGTATAGACAGGGTAGGAAGAATACCTGCTATCACTTACTGAGATTGCGTCATCGTTGGAGTATGAGCCCGAAACCGAGACCAGTATAGGCCTAGCCTTACCTTTATACACATCATCACCACCACCACCACCATCATCATTGTCACCCTCACCCATTGACTCACTGCCCCCTTATCCTAATATGAGTCAAATCAATTTACACGAAATCATCTGCTACCAATAGGAACAGCTGGCAGCAATGCAGGTACAAATACAAGCCCTACTTGCAGCAGGAGGAGGAGGAGCTGGAGGAACAGAAAGAGGGATGATAGGGTCCAACATGAGACCTCAAGTGGAGATGGCTAAGCCAGCCATCTTCAATGGAGAAGTAGGAAAGGTGGAAGGATTTGTGACTATATATAGATTATATTTGAAGATGAAGATGAGAGAAGCGATGGTAGAAGAACATGTTCTGGATTTTGTCACATGTACAGGGAGAATCAGCGGATGTTTGGAAAGAGAACATGATGGAGGAGTTAGAGGCAGGAGAGTTATAATATGAGTCAGCAGAGGAACTTTTGACAAGTTTAAAGAAGGAATTTGGTAGAAGAGAGGAAGAATCGGTGAAAGCAGCAGAGTTAAGAAGGATGGAACAGGGAGGGGAGACAATAGAAGAATTTATGCAAGAATTCAAGAGGACAGCAAGAGGAAGTGGATATGAGGGAAGGCCGTTGGTAGAGGAATTCAAGAGGGGAATGAATGGAGGAATTAGGAGAAAGTTAATGGAAGCAGAAAACCTGCCAACCTCTATAGAACAATGGTACAGAAAGGCAATGGCCCTTGACAGGAATTGGAGAGAGAGTAGGAGGGAAGAGGAGAGGCTAAAAGGAAGAAAGGAAATGGGAGGAATGGCTCCTAAACAGAAGTAATGACAAATAGTGTCATAACCCCTAGTATGGTAAAGGAGGCAACTACTTTCTCAGCAGGTGACAACAGGGCCTGCTCCGATGGAAGGTGTGGAGAAGACAAATGCGGTAGTAGTAAGAGGGTAGGGGGCAGGGCCAAGTATGGGGGTTCCTCTGAGATGGGACCCTTATTCCATAGAAATAGACCAGGGAAGGAATTGTTATGCTTGTGGAGGCTTTGGGCACATAGCCTGCCATTGCAGGAATCAAGATCAGAGAGGAAGGGTAGCAGAGAATAGGAGAGTGGAGTATAGAGGAGGAAGAATTAAGGAGATTTCGAACTATATGAACAATTTAAAAGAAATAGAGAACTTAGAACTCCTCAACTAGGTTCTCAAAATAGATACAGTGTATTAGCTAAAAGAATAAATGCTGATACACCAGAATCAGAGGAGAAAGAAGTAAGAAAGGCAGTAGGAAAAGAATTGAGGGAAGTAACGGTAAAAATCGGGTTGGAAAGGATCGACATGCAGGAGAGAATTACTGTGGAGGTGTTGTTGGATAGTGGGGCAACAGAGTTGGTGATAAGCTCTGAGTTCGCTAAGAAACAGGGCTTTAAGTTAAAAAAGTTGGAAAGACCAATGAATATGAGAAATGTGAATGGGTCATTTAATAAAAAGAGACCAATAGAAAATACTATGGAAGTAAATATCTATTATCAGGAGAGAACAGAAATTAATGTGATTGGAGGACAGAAGTGGACTGTGATTTTGGGAATGCTGTGACTAGCATGCCACAACCCTGAAATTGATTGGAGAACGGGAGAGATGAAGATGACAAGGTGTCCAGAGAAGTGTGGAAAGCAGTAGAGACCGGTACAAGGGAAATTGGGATGGGAGAAGCAGAAAGAAGAAGAAGCAAAGGAAGAAGCAGGAAAAAGGAGGGAAGAAAAGGAAAAAAAGAAGAAAGTAAAGAAAGGAAAAATGATAGAGGTAAAAAAAATAGTGGAAGAATGGGAAATATAGGATGAAGAGGAAGAAGTGGCAAAGTCAGAAATGGAAGCGAAGAAACTAGTACCAGAGAAGTTCTATAGGTGGATAAAGGTGTTTGGGAAAAAGCAGTCAGAAAGAATGCCGACAAGAAAATTATGGGACCATGTGATAGATGTGAAAGAGGGGTTTATACCATGAAAGGGGAAAGTATACCCATTATCAAGAGAAGAAAGAGAGGAGGTAAGAGAATTTGTAAAGGAGCAGTTGAGAAAAGGATATATCCAGCCATCGAAGTCACCACAAACGGTGCTAGTATTCTTTGTGGGGAAGAAAGATGGAAAAAAGAGGATAGTACAAGATTATAGGTATTTGAATGAGTGGACAATAAAGAACAATTATCCACTTCCTTTAATATCTGATGTCTTGGAAAACATTAGAACAAAGAAGTTGTTTACGAAGATGGATTTAAGGTGGGGTATAACAATGTGAGAATCAAGGAAGGAGATGAGTAGAAGGCTGCGTTCACAACACTAGAAGAGTTGTTTGAACCTACTGTTATGTTTTTTGGATTGACAAATTCTCCAGCAACTTTCCAAGCTATGATAAACGAGTTGTTGAGAGATCTTATTAATACAGGAAAGGTAGTGGCTTTTATTGATGATGTGATAGTAGGAACAGAGATGGAGGAGGGACATGATGAGTTAGTAGCAGAAGTAATAAAGAGGTTAGAAGAAAACAATTTATATGTGAAGCCAGAGAAGTGTAGGTGGAAGGTTAGAGAGGTGGGGTTTTTGGGAGTAGTAATAGGACCAGAAGGAATAAAAATGGAGGAGGAAAAAGTAAAAGGCATTTTGGAATGGCTGATACCGAAGTATGTCAAAGATGTGCAGAAATTCTTGGGACTGGCAAATTACTACCATCGGTTTATAGAAGAATTTGCAACAGTAGTAAGGCCATTACATGACATGGTGAAAAAGAATAAAAGATGGGAGTGGACAGAGAAATAGGAGAAGGCATTCAAAGAGCTGAAAGAATGGTTTACAAGGGAACTGGTATTGGTAGCCCTAGATATAGATAAAAAAATGCGGATGGAGGTGGATGCATCGGATTATGCAACAAGGGGGTGTTATCAATGAAATGTGAAGATAGATTGTGGAGACTGGTGGCATTTCTCTCAAAGTTGTTAAATGAGACAGAGAGAAATTACAAAATACACGATAAAGAAATGTTGGCTATTGTAAGAGGGTTAGAAGCATGGAGGCATTTGCTAGAGGGAGTGCAATTCAAATTTGAAATTTGGACAGACCATAAAAATTTGGAGTATTTCATGAAAGTGCAGAAGTTAAATAGGAGACAAGCCAGATGGGCATTATATTTGTCTCGATTTGATTTTACCTTGAAGCATGCAGTAGAAAGCAAGATAGGGAAGGCAGATGGACTTAGTAGAAGAGTGGACTGGAAAATAGGAGTAGATAAAGACAATAAGAATCAGGTATTTATAAAAGACAATTGGATTCATAGTATGTATGAAGTAGTAGTAGAAGGACTGGAGGTAGATTTGTTAGAAAAAATAAAAAGAGCAAGAAGTAAGAACAAAGATATAATTAAAGTAGTAGATGAGATGAAGAAGGCGGGAGTCAGAGAGTTAAGAGGGAACAAGTGGCAGATTGAAGGAGACTTAGTGCCAAAGAAAGGGAAAGTATATGTACTGAAGAATGAGGAGTTGAGAACAGAAGTAATCTGGTTACACTATGATGTACCAGCAGCAGGACATGGAGGAAGGTGGAAGATGGTGGAACTGGTGATAAGGAATTATTGGTGGCCTGGGGTGACAAGAGATGTAGGAAAGTATGTGAAAGGATGCAATTTATGTCAGAGAATGAAGAATAAAATAGAGGAACTAGCAGGAAAGTTGAAATTAAGCGAGGTGCCAAAGAAACCCTGGGCATATCTGACGGTGGACTTTATTACAAAGTTACCAGTAGTAGCAGGGAAGGATATGATACTAGTGGTATGCAACCAGCTATCAAAGATGATACACTTTGTAGCTATGACAGAAGGAACATCAGCAGAAAGATTAGCAAGGTTGTTCCAGGACAATATATGGAAATTACATGGGTTGCCAGAGAGCATAGTATCAGATAGGGGACCACAGTTTGCAGCAGAGTTGACCAGGGAGTTAAATAGAATGTTGGGGATTAAAACAAAACTGTCAACTGCATTCCATCCTCAAACAGATGGACAAACAGAGAGGATGAATCAGGAATTAGAGCAGTACCTCCGATTCTTTATTAAACATAGACAGAAAGATTGGCCGGAGTGGTTGGCAGTGGCAGAATTCACAGTGAACAACAAGGTTCATATAGCAACAAAAGTTTCACCTTTTATGGCAAACTATGGAAAAGAATTGAGAATGGGAGGAGATATTAGAAGAAAAGGAAAAGTAGAGAGTGCAATAGAGTTTGTGGAGAGGATGAAGAAAGTTCATGAGGAAGCAGAGGCAGCATTAAAGAAAACACAGGAAGAGATGAAGAGATATGCCAATAGGAGTAGAAAGGAGATGGAAAAGTGAAAAAAGGGGGACAGAGTGTTATTGAGCACTAAGGATTTAGTATTCAAGGAAAGGCCAGTATGGAAGTTGACGGAGAGATATATTGGACCATATGCGATAGAGGAAGTAGTATCAATGAATGCAGTGAAATTGTGATTACCGTCTTTAATGAGAATTTATCTGGTGGTCAATGTGAGCAGGATAGTGTGATACAAGAAGCAGATAAAGGGACAGAAGAAAGAGGAAGGAAAACCAGTAGAAATAGAAGGAATTGAAGAATGGGAGGTAGAAAAAATCTTGAATAAAAAGAAAATAAGAGGAGTAGAAAAGTATTTAGTACAGTAGAAAGGGTTCACAACAGAAGAAGATACATGGGAGAGAAAAGAGAATTTGAAAAATGTAGAAGAAGCATTAGAAGAATTTGAAGGAAGGATGAATGCGAAGGTCAGAAGACAAGAAAAAATAGATATGGCAGAAGAAAGAGACTTCAGAAAGGAGGAGTTACCAGGGAAGTTTACAGCAAAGATGTTATATGGGTGGGATAATGGAAAATTTGAAGAGGAATACTTAAAGAAGCTAGAAAAAAATTGGAGAAGGTGGAAAACAGTTTCTCCGGAGGAGAAACCTTAAGAGGGGGGTAATGTCAAGTTCACAAATGATGGACTTAATCTTTCTCTATTTTACTTTTCATTTTTATTTTCATTTGGTTTTATTTTTCTATTTTCTATTTTTAGAACAACTAGGGTTAGGGTTAGAAGTGACTGGTCACACTGTCACATCAGTCACAATCTAATGGTGTGGTCACAACATAGATCACAGGACTGGTATTATAAACTAAAGCTTAAAGTGTTTAAGCAATAGAATAACTCTTATATTAAGTAACACAAGAAAACTCAATAGAGATCTCTTTACAAAGTAGTCTACCTTATATACTACTACCCATGGTCTGTGCTCACTACTGTGCACCCTACCCTAAATGACCATGTGTAGAGCATGAGGCCAACATATAGCATTTATGTTGTATGATATTATTTTATTTTAGAACCTTCTATTTCCTTTTTCTTAGTCCCATAATCAATGTTGTGATCACACTATCAGATGTGACTGATGTGACCAATCACTTCTAACCCTAATCTCAGAGTTCTAAAAATAGAAAAGATGAAAAATGAAAATTAAATTAAAATTAAAACTGAAAAATGAAGTCTACTTTCAATGATCTTGACAGTACCCCCCTTTTAAGGTTTCTCCTCTGGAGAAACTTCTGTATCTTCCTCCCATATTACTTTCTCTACTTACTCTTCTCTCTTCCACTTCTCTTCTTCCACTTCTTTTCATTTCTTTTTCCATCTTCTCCAATTTCTCTCCAACTTTTTTAGATATTTCTCCTCAAATTTCCCATTATTCCATCCATATAACAACTTTGCTATATACTTTCCTGGTAGCTCCATTCTCCTATATTCCTCTGTTTCTTTTTTCTTTTCTATCCTTTCTTGTCATCTTATTTCTACTCCTTTTTCTTTTTCAGACTCCTCAATCAACTCTTCTGTATTTTTTAAGTTTTCTTTTCTTTCCCATGTATTTCCTTCTGCCATAAACCCTTTCCATTATACTAAGTATTTCTCTACTCCTTTCATTTTTTTCTTATTTATAATTTTTTCCACTTCTCATTCCTCAACTTCTTCCACCTCTACAGGTTTTCCTTCCTTCTTCTTCTGTTCCTTCACTTGCTCCTTATATTGAACTATCTGGCTCACATTTACTACCAGATGAATTCTCATCAAACTTGGTAATCGTAATTTTACTACATTCGATGATACTACCTCCTCTATCACATATAGCCTCACATATCTTTCTATTAACTTCCATACAGGTCTTTTCTTGAATACTAAGTCCTTTGTACTTAGCATTACTCTGTCTTCCTTCTTCCACTCTTCTGTTTCTCTTCTACTTCTGTCTGCATATCGTTTCATCTCCTCTTGCATTTTCCTTAGTGCCGCCACTGCTTCTTCATACACTTTTTTCATTTTTTCTACAAATTCCATCGCACTCTCTACCTTCCCCTTTTTTCTTATGTCCCCTCCCATTCTTAACTCTCTCCCATAGTTTGCTATGAATGGTAATACTTTCGTTGCTGTATATATCTTATTATTCACAGTAAACTCTGCCAATGCCAACCACTCTGGCCAGTCTTTTTGTTTATTTTCTATGAAAAACCTCAAATACTGCTCTAACTCCTGATTCATATGTTCTGTTTGCCCATCTGTCTGTGGATGGAATACTGTTGACAACTTCATCTTTATCCCTAACATCTTGTTTAACTCTTTTGTCAAACCCACTACAAATTGAGGTCCTCAATCTGACACTATGCTTTCCAGTAATCTATGCAACTTCCATATGTAATCCAGGAATAACCTTACCAATCTCTCTGTCAATGTTCCTTCCATCATTACCACAAAATGTGCTATTTTGGACAATCTATTACACACCACTAGAATCACATCTTTTCCCACTACTACCGGCAACTTTGTAATGAAATCCACCATCAAGTGTGTCCATAGTTTTTCTGGTATTTCACTCAACTTCAATTTTCCTGCTAATTCCTTCATCCTATTCTTCATTCTTTGATATAAGTCACACTCTTCCACATATCTTCCTATATCTCTTGTTACTCCCAGCCACCAATAATTCCTTGTCACCAACTTTACTGTCTTCCATCTTCCTCCATGTCCAGCTGTTGGTACATCATGATGTAACCGTATTATCTCTGCTCTTAATTCCTCATCTTTTGGCACATACATCTTTCCTTCCTTCAATACCAACTCCTCTTTTATCTTTCATTCATTCCCTCTTAACTCCTTTACCTTTGCTTTTTTCATTTCTTCTACTACTCTAACTACATCTTCGTTCTTACTCCTAGCTTTTTTTATTTTTTCTAACAACTCTACTTCTAGTCCTTCTATTACTATTTCTTGTAAATTACAAATCCAATTGTTTTTAATAAGTACCTGATCTTCATTTTCTTTTTCTACACCTACTTTCTAGTCCGATCTTCTACTTAACCCATCTGCCTTCTCCATTTTAGTTCCTGGAACATGCTTTAATATAAAATTGAACCTTGATAAATACAATGCCCATCTGGCTTGCCTCCAATTCAACTTTTGTACTTTCATAAAATATTCCAAATTTTTATGATCTGTCCAGATCTCAAACTTGAATTATGCTCCTTCCAATAAATACCTCCAACTCTCTAATTCTCTAATAATAGCTAACATTTCTTTATCATGGATTTTGTAGTTCCTTTTCATCTCATTTAATGATTTGGATAAGAATGCTACTGGTTTTCATAATCCATCTTCACACTCCATCAATAACACCCCCCGTAGTATAGTCTAATGCATCTACTTTCATCCTCATTTTTTTATCTAAATCTGGTGCTGCTAACACTGGTTCTTTTGTGAATCTTTTCTTCAGCTTCTTAAACACTTTCTCCTGCTTCTCCATCCAATCCCACTTCTTGTCCTTCTTCACCATATCATGTAGTAGCTTAGCTATAGATGTGAAGCTTTCAATAAATTGATAATAGTAATTTGCCAATCCTAAAAACTTTTATACATCTTTGACACATTTGGATGTCAGCCATTCTAATACTCCTTTCACCTTTTCCTTCTCTATCTTAATTCCTTCCAGTCCTATAACCACTCCCAAAAACCCCACTTCTCTCACCTTCCATCTACATTTTTCCAGTTTTACATATAGGTCATTCTCCTCCAATCTTTTAATCACTTCTGCTACCAGCTTCTCATGTCCTTCTTCTGTCTCCATTCCAATTATCACATCATCTATAAACGCTGCTACTTTTCCAGTGTTAATTAAGTCTCTCAACAATTTGTTCATCATAGCCTGAAATGTTGCTGGAGAGTTTGTCAACCCGAAAAACATCACCATAGGTTCAAAGAACCCCTCCAGTGTAATAAATACCACTTTCCATTCGTCTCCCTTCTTAATTCTCACATTATTATAATCCTATCTTAAATCCATCTTCGTGAATACTTTTTTTGTTCCAATATTTTCCAATACATCCAATATTAATGGCAGGGGATAGTTGTTTTTAACGGTCCATTCATTTAAGTATCAATAATCCTGGACCATTCTCTTTTTTCCATCCTTTTTCCCTACAAAGAACACCAGTGCCATCTGTGGTGATTTTGATGGTCAGATATATCCTTTTCTTAACTGCTCCTTGATAAACTCCCTGACCTCCTCCCTCTCTTCTCTCGATAATGGATACACCTTTTCTTTCCTCAGAACAAACCCCTCCTTAATATCTATTGCATGATTCTATAGCTTTCTCATTGGCATCCTTTCTGACTGCTTTTTTCTGAATATCTTAATCTACTGATGATATTTTTCTGGTACTATTTTCTTTGCTTCCACCTCCAACTTTGCTGCTTCTTTTTCTTCATCCCATATTTCCCATTCTTTTACTATTTTCTTCACTTTCATTGTCTTTCCCTTTTTCTGTTTTTTCATCTTCTCTTTCTCTTCTCTCTTCTTCCCAGCTTTTTCTTTTGCTTCTTCTTCTTTTTGTTTTTCCCATCCTAATTTTCCTTGCACCAGTCTCCACTGTTTATCACACTTTTCTGGACACTTCATCATTTTCACTTCCCCTGTTCTCCAATCAATCTCAGAATTGTGGCAAGCTAGCTATAGCATCTCCAAAATCACCATCCATTTCTGCCCACCAATCATGTCTATCTCCGTTCTCTCCCTGTGTCCCTGATAATAAATGTTTACCTCTACCGTATTTTCTATAGGTCCTTCCTTGTTGAATGACCTATCTACATTTCTCACATTTATTAGCCTTTCTAATTTTTTCAACTTAAATCCCTGTTTCTTAGTGAACTCTGAGCTCATGACTAGCCCAGTCACTCCATTGTCCAACAATGCCTCTACTGTTACTCCCTCCTGAGTATCTATCCTCTCTAATCTAATCTTCACTATTACTTCCCTCAAGGTTCTTCTCTCTAACTTCCTTACTTCTTCCTTCTTCTTAATTCCCTCTGAATCTGATGTACCAGTATCTATTTGCATAGCTAATACATTAAATTTGTTATAAGAATCTAGTCAAGGGACTCTAGATTCTCCACCCCTTTTAAATTGTTTAAATTGTTCATGTTTCCCTTGATTCTTTCTCCTCCATACTCTAACCTCCTATTCTCTGCCACTCTTCCTTCCCAATTCCTACAATAGCAGACCATATGCCTGAAGCCTCTACAAGCATAACAGTTTCTTCTCCTGTCCACTTTCATTGTATAAGGGTCCCATCTAGAAGAAACCCCCACACTCTGTTCTGACCTTCTCAGCACCACTGCATTCGTTCTCTTGACTCCCTCTATTGGAGCAGGCCTTATTGTCACCTGCTGAGAGGGCAATTGCCTCCTCTACCACACTAATGGTCATGGCATTGTTTGTCACTACTCTTGCTTCTGAACACTTCTCCCCAATTCCTTCCTTCCTCTCAGTCTTTCTTCTTCTCTCCTACTCTCTCTCCAATTTCTGTCAAAGGCTATTGCCCTTCTGAACCACTGCTCAATCAAGCCTGATTAATTCTCCACCTCCATCAACTTTCTTCTGATTGCTCCATTCATTCCCCTCTTAAACTCCTCCACCAATGGTCATCCTTTGTATCCACTTCCCCTCACTGCTCTCTTAAACTTCTGTACAAATTCCTCCATTGTTTTTCCTCCTTGCTCTAGCTTTTTTAACTCTGCCGCTTTCACTGATTCCTCTTCTCCTCCTCTGAGGTATACTATTTAGAGTAATTATCTGAAATAGAACTGCTAAACAAGATATCTAAGGTAAAATAGAGATATGTGATCTGTACCAGAAGAAGTTGGGGAGTGTAGATGAGAAAAGATGTTATTTATGGTTTGGAGTAAATAGCTGGAATAGGATATGATATTAGTAGCCATTAAAGATAGGTTAAGAGTTAGAAAAGTGTATGTAAGTGTCAAGTTAGTGGATAGGAAATAGAATAGAACTTGCTTTAAGCAGATGTTTGTGATTAGTCACAATAGAAAAAGGTTAGATCAAGTATGAAAACTTATCTGGAAAATGGATGTAGAAATTTATAGGCTTGGATAAGTATCTAAGATATGGATTAAGCTTGGGAGCTTATTTATGAATAGACAACATGATAATAGAAGATAATCTTAGTCTCAACTTATATATTGTGTCTACTACTTATTATATAGTTGTAACATCAGATAATTAGAGTTTAGTAAGAATTGGAGAATTCCTAGTTAGAGTTTAGGTAAAGTTTAGTCAATTTCAGACTAAGGACTGTAAAGTATCTACTTTGTTATGGGATACTTGAATACTAACAATTTTATTTTATTTTTCTAATTGATTTTTCTATTTTCTTTTTCTTTTGGACAATAAAGAGGCATGTGACACTGCAGTCACATGACATGTCACATGATGTGACGTCATAGGCCTAGAACATGGAGAAAGAATCTAGAAAGATAATGTCAGAGCATATGTATACCACATGGTAGCCTTGAGTAAGGAGTGAGGCGGACATGAGGTTGTAGTATAAACCATGTGTACTTTGTATATATAGGACTCTAATTTAGCAGAGACTCCTTGTCGAGTTCTCTTGTGATTTTCCCCACTTGATTGCCTACTGAGAGCTTTACTTGCTTGTGTAGCTATTGGACTTCATGTCTAGTGGTTGCCACAACATACTTGGTCTTATATATACTGAGTTTGTAGTCAAAACTATAACTAAGATAGTACTATAGAATATAACCAAAAAGATGTTGTAGAGACAATTTCTATAATATAGAACAACTGGAAGTTTAAGTGACAAGTTACTAAAAGGTAAAAAATAAGAGGCTAATTTATGTACTAATAATCATGGATGCAAAAGTATATCCAAGTATATTAGAGTTCTTAGAAGTTAGTTTATAATAGTAAGGGTTTAATAATGTTACAGTGAAATAAAACTTAGTTTTCTATAGTTGTAACAGTTTCTCCCTTAATCTATGTTCATAATATATAGATTTCACTGAGATGCAAACTTTGTTCACTATAGTTGTAGATTTACTATAACTATATTTATTCTCTTAGCTCTTACTACTATAAGCTATACTTACTACTACTGATTTCATCAGTATTATTCTATGTTCTCCTATTTAGGCAATTTTTTAGACATTTATATTAAGGTTTCTAACCACCCAGTCTTTATTATTTACTTATATTATAAATTTTTGCTTGATTAGTATAAACTATAGAAATACTTATTATAGTAACCATCTTTAGAAGACTCTATTCTGACCTCTTAGAATCTTCCTAAATATATACTTTATTTTATTATATATATATATAAATAATATACTTAGAATTTTCCTAAAAATATAAGCTCTACTAAAATACCATGAACTTTATTCAGTTGTTCTAATACTATTATCTTAAGAAAATTGTAAAAAATTTGTCTTGAAAAAGACATTTTATACTAGACAGTGCTTTAAAAATTACAAGAAATATTACAATATAGAGCTTGTCACAAACTTCATTCAGCTTATATCTCCACAACCAGTGAACTGATTTTCACAAACTAAGTTGTGCTGGAAAGCCCCAAATGAAGGCTATCTGCACATATGCGGGATGTACAAAAGCAACAACAAACAACTGAGATATTAGGCCATTAGTAGCTGTAAAAGCTTTGTCTGCTAATATCTCATGAACGGCTGAACGGATTCACACGATTAAACTTGCGTTGGGAAGTGCTCATCAATCCATTTCCAACGATATATGATGCACCTCAAAGCGACAAGTATTGGTAGAGATACAAGCATATCAATGTAGTGACATAATTAGTTACCTTCTAAAATTAGCCTGACAGCTGCTATGACAGCTGACAGCTCCCATCAGGTACGAGTTTTGATCA
>JAJOHK020000425.1:0-26272 GCA_022457215.2 Leucocoprinus gongylophorus | reverse complement strand
CTCAGCTACTCAATTTGAAGCAAATATATTCAAAGTATTTTCTTATAAATTTGCCTTTAGGCCAAATCCTTTTATTTAGTCAGATATTGATATCTTCTATAGTATTATGAGACACTCAGAATTCTAATAATTTATTTGCATTTATTCTTCTTTTTCTTGAACAATAAAAAGTCACATGATATAATGTCATAGGAGTATGTAATTAAGAAGTTATGTGTTGCAAGAATATAGGATATTAAAGTAGAGTTATTTTATTGTTAGCATAAACTATAATGTATTTGTATAAATAGTAAAGTGATAAAGTAAGAACTCCTGAATGAGTTTCTCTTGTGATTATCACCTGAGCTACTTCTAAGTAACAGTTACTTACTTCAAGTCATATTGACTTGTAGTTGCTATGATATATACTGTTAGCAGCTATCCAGAATTTCTCAACCTCCTACTCCTTTTCTCTGATAATAACAGAGTTTGGAGAAAAATTTAGGCATCTGCTGAATATTGGGTTTTAAAGAGTAGTAGTTAGCTTGATAACATTAAAAACTAGATATAGTTATCAGAATTTACCAAAGTGAACTTAGTTATTTTCTCATTTTTATCTATTTTATAGTTTAGTTTCTTCTTTTTCTTTTATAAACTTAGCAAAGAAGATGTGATAGTTACAAATATCACAAGACATGACAAAAGCATGATATATAAAGTAAACTATCTTGTATTAGAAACTCTATTGAGTTCTCTTATATACTCAATACATAAATTATACTTTTATTCTAATCTTTTGAGCTTAAGTCATAATATTAGAACTCAATATCAGTTTTTAGAACCACTGTCAGATGTAGTTTTTAATGGGAGGCAAAAGCCCATAGAGTTGGCTTGGTGATATACAAGATGTGAAAACTCTATACAAAGTGTATAATAATATAAGCTTTCTAGAATGACCTTAGCTTCAGCTTATGTACTATACTATCAGTCAGTCAGAATTGAAAACAGTAGAAATTAATTATTTCTTTTCTTTTCTTATTTCTATTTCTATTTCTATTTATTTCTTATTTTTGAACTCAGAATTAGGAATTAGTATTGATGTTATATGTAACTGTTATAAACTATTACATGATGTGACATGGTATCACATATCAGTTATATATTACAAGACATAGTCATGGTTACATGATCATGTGTTATACAGAAGGACATAAAAGATTCCAGAATAATGATATTATATTATATGTCAACAGCATGTAATATACATGGCCTTTAGAGTAGGCTAGAATTTATATAGCACAAATCATTAGTCTAGCATATATAAGATAGATATACTGTACTAGGAACTATATCAAGTTCTCTTGTGTTAACCCAATACAAGGTTTATCTTTCACTCTTATACTTAAGCTTGAGTTATAATATTGTCTACTACATAGTTATAACTTCAGAAAATAGAACAAAGTCCAAAGAGAGTAAGTACTGATAATAGTATGTTATCAAAGAATACTAAAAATTAAGTTCAACTTGAATATTTAATTATCAGACTAACAAATTACAGTGTAACTACTAGTCTTATATAAAAGTATAAATTATAGAAGATACTTGGAAGTTTTAGAATACAGTATTAAGTAGAGATTTCAGTAGTGAGATACTGAAAGAGGTTAATAGGAAAAATTTACTATGGAAAGCCAAGTTGGATAGAAGTATCTTGTTAAATATGGTTTACATCTTATTATCTGATATCCACTGAGGATCTCTTAGAAGTTCAAATGGCTAAGTAGGCATTATCTGAGAATGTGAAAGCAGAACTTAGAATAACCTTTGACTTTAGTTTATATATAAGTTGTACTGGTCATATATTTTAAAAGAGCATTTAGAAGTCTAGGAAGATGAAACTACTGGAAGGTGGTAAGATATGTTGTTGCTAACACTGGAAAATAGTGTATTATGAACTAAAGTCTTTAGTATCAGACAATAGAACAACTCTTGTATTGAGTAACATAAGAGAACTCGATAGAGTTTCTAGTACAAAGTAGTCTACCTTATATACTACTACTCATGGTCCATGCTCACTGCTGTGCACCCTACCCTAATGACCATGTGTATGACATGAGGCCAACATGTGTTGTCCATGTTGTATGACATTACTTTATTCCAGAACCTTCTACTCTATTCTCCCAAGTCTTGTGATCAGTCTTGTGACTTTCCCATCAACTTGTGACTGATGTGACAGCATGACTGATAAACCCTAACCCAAGTTGTTCTAAAAATAGAAAATAAAATAAAATAAAAGAAAAAGAAAAAGAAAATAAAGTGAAAAGAGAAAATAAAAAATGAAGTCCACCATCAATAATCTTGACATAGTGTTAGTTTTGGTTGATTTTCAGGATAAGACTATTATAGTATAAACTACTATTTTATATACTAAGTGTTAGAGTTGTGAATAATGGACTTGATCTTATTCTATTTTTTTTCTTTTTATTTTATTTTTCTATTTTCTATTTATTTTATTTTTAGTTGTCAATTTTACTTTTCTTTATTTTAGACTTAGACAAAGGATGTAATGTAATATTATGCATAATGTAATTATGACACCTGTTACAGGGTGGTCACATATGTCACAGTCACAGATCACATGATCATGTAATACAGAGAAGATCATAGAAGGTTCTAAAATAAGTAATATTATATAGTATAGTAATAACATATTAGTCTTATAGAAAGCTTAAACTTGGAATACTATTGAGTTCTCTTGTATTGCTCAATACAAAAGTGTGCTTTTGTTTTATCTCTGAGACTCAAGTAATAATACTATCTAGGGTAGTGAGTTACTCTGATTTCTAATAATCTTTAGATATTAGAAATGAAAGTCTATAGAGTTAGTAAGAGTTTAGCAAGAATATCTGAGATAGAATGTGTCAAGAGCATCGATGGTAGACTTGGTTCATTTTTATTTTCCCTCTTTATTTGATTTTTCTTTTTCTTTTATTTTCTATTTTCCATTTTTAGAACAACTCGGGTTAGGGTTTATCAGTCACACTGTCACATCAGTCACAAATTGATGGCATAGTCACAAGACTGATCATGAGACTTGGGAGAAGGAAGTAGAAGGTTCTGGAACAAAGTAACATCATACAGCATGGACAACACATGCTGGTCTCATGTTATACTCATGGTTGTTTAGGGTAGGGTGCACAGTAGCTAGCACAGACCATGAGGAATAGTATATAAGGTAGACTACTTTGTATTAGGAACTCTATTGAGTTCTCTTGTGTCACTCAATACAAGAGTTAGTTCTCTGCTTAACCCTTTGAGTATTGAATCATAACATCAGAACTCGATTCCTATTCCTGGGACCGCTTAACACTAGCCTTCCCTAGCTTACTCTCTACTCATCCTCAACCAAAGGACAACACAGTCCTTTAGTCAAGAAGCTATTGCCGGGCCCTAGGCATAAGGGGTATACTAGCCAGACAGGGGAAGTTTGGCCGTTCATTTGCACTAAAGCCCACTAGTGTACTTTGAACGTATCACCTTTTGTGGACGTGCTATTTATACCTTTCTTCTATCAGCCTTGTGCTACATACCCACTTGTGGTGTGTCTATGTAGAGGAACAGTAGTTTGTTCTTAAAACAGCTACTTAGAGTAGAATGACCTTCTTAGGTCAAAATCGCATACCTTTTTCCTTAAGGCAGTAGTCAGTTGGTAAAAGTAGTCAGTAACAGTGTAGGCAGGGTAAGAAGAATACCTGCTATCACTTACCGAGATTGCTTCATCATCAGAGTACGAGTCTGAGAGCGAGACCAGCATAGGTTCAGCTCTTCCACTATATACATCACTACCACCACTATCATCATCTTCCCCCATTGACTCACCATCTTCATACAATCACAACAACCTCAACATGAGTCAAAATAACTTACATGACATCATCTGACAACAACAAGAGCAGATGGCAGCCATGCATGTACAAATACAAGCTCTGTTGGCAGCAGTAGGTGGAGGAGCAGGAGCAGGAGACGCAGCAAGAGGGTCCAACATGGGATCCCAACTGGAGGTAGCTAAACCAGCTATCTTCAATGGAGAAGCAGGGAAAGTGGGGGGGTTCATTTCAGCATGCAAGATTTACATTAGAAATAGGATGAGGGGAGATACAGTGGAAGGACAAGTACAGTGGGTCTTATCATATGTGCAAGGAGGATCGGCGGATGTGTGGAAGGAGAATGTGATGGAGGAATTAGAGGCAGGGGAGGTGGAGTACGAGTCAGTGGAAGAATTTTTGACAATATTAAAGAAGGAATTTGGAGGAGGAGAGGAGGAATTGATGAAAGCAGCAGAATTAAGGAAGATGGAGCAAGGAGGATGAACAATGGAGGAGTATATTCAAGAATTTAAGAGAGCAGCAAGAGGGAGCGGATATGAAGGGCGGCCGTTAATAGAAGAGTTTAAGAGGGGGATGAACAGAGGAATCTGGAGGAAGCTGATGGAGGTGGAAAATCCGCCGACCTCCATTGAACAGTGGTACAGGAGGGCAACGGCCCTGGATAGGAATTGGCGAGAGAGCAGAAGGGAAGAAGAAAGATTGAGGAAGAAGGAAGGAGGAGGAGTGCAGAAACAGGAACAGAGAACAAGCCTGCCACAACCCTTGGTGTGGTAGAGGAGGCAACCACTGCCTCAGCAGGCGACAATAGGGCCTGCTCCAATGGAGGGTGTTGAGAGAATGAATGCGGTGGTGGTAAGAGGAACGGGAGGAGGACAGAATGGAGGGGTTCCACCAAGAAGGGACCCTTTTGCCATGGACATTGATAGAGGACAAAATTGTTATGCTTGTGGGGGCTTTGGGCACATGGCCCGTCATTGTAGGAATTGTGGGAGGGGAGGAAGAGTGGCAGAGAATAGGAGAGTGGAATACGGGGGAGGACAAATTGAGGAGATTGCGAACTTTTCAAATAATTTAAAAGTGGGAGAGGACCTAGAACTCCTCAACTAGGTTCTCCCAATAGGTACAGTGTATTAGCTACAGGAATAAAAGCTGATGCATCTGGAAAAGAGGAGATGGAAGTAAGAAAGAATGAAAGAAAGCCATTAAGGGAGGTTACAATTAAAATCAGGTTGGAGAGGTTGGATACACAGGAAGGAATTACGGTGGAGGCATTGTTGGATAGTGGAGCAACGGAACTAGTTATGAGTTCAGAGTTTGCCAGAAAGAAGGGGTTTAAGTTAAAGAAACTGGAGAGGCCAATGCAGGTGAGAAATGTGGATGGATCATTTAACAGAGAAGGACCCA
Source organism: Leucocoprinus gongylophorus (assembly GCA_022457215.2). Taxonomy (NCBI): domain Eukaryota; kingdom Fungi; phylum Basidiomycota; class Agaricomycetes; order Agaricales; family Agaricaceae; genus Leucocoprinus; species Leucocoprinus gongylophorus. Next base: position 21,005 of record JAJOHK020000425.1, on the reverse strand, counting down.
TAGAAAACACAGTGGAGGTTAATGTATACTATAAAGGACATGTAGAAAGGACGGAGATTGATGTGATAGGAGGACAGAAGTGGGGAGTAATCTTGGGGATGCCCTGGCTAGAACGCCATAATCCAGAAATAGACTGGAAGATGGGGGAGGTTAAGATGACAAGGTGTCCAGAGGAATGTGGAAGGCAGTAGAGGCCAGTGCAAGGAAAGTCGGGGTGGGAAAAGCAGAAAGAAGAAGAGGAAAAGGAGGAAGCAGGGAAAAGGAGGGAAGAAAAGGAGAAGAGGAAGATAAGGAAAAAGGGGAAGACGATGGAAGTAAAGAAAGTAGCTGAGGAATGGGAGATATGGGACAAGGAGGAAGAAGTAGCAAAGTCAGAGGCGGAGGCTAAAAAGTTGGTGCCAGAAAAATTCCATAGGTGGATAAAGGTTTTCGGGAAAAAGCAATCGGAAAGGATGCCCACCAGAAAGTTGTGGGATCATGTGATAGATGTTAAGGAGGGGTTTATGCCAAGGAAGGGAAAGGTGTATCCTTTGTCGAGGGAAGAAAGGGAAGAGGTGAGGGAATTCATAAAAGAACAGCTAAGGAAGGGGTACATCCGGCCGTCAAAATCACCACAAACGGCACCAGTATTCTTTGTAGAGAAGAAGGATGGGAAGAAGAGGATGGTGCAAGACTACTGATATCTTAACGAGTGGACAATAAAAAACAATTACCCACTCCCCTTGATTTCAGATGTCTTGGAGAATATTGGGACGAAGAAGGTGTTTACAAAGATGGATTTGAGGTGGGGCTACAACAATGTAAGGATCAAGGAAGGTGACGAGTGGAAGGCTGCGTTCATGACGCCGGAAGGGTCATTTGAACCAACTGTTATGTTTTTCAGATTGACAAATTCTCCAGCTACATTTCAAGCTATGATGAATGAGCTGTTAAGAGATTTGACCAATACGGGAAAAGTGGCAGTTTTTATTGATGATGTAATTGTGGGAACAGAGACAGAGGAGGGGCATGATGAGCTGGTAGTGGAGGTGATTAAGAGGTTGGAAGAAAACAATTTGTATGTTAAGCCAGAGAAGTGTAAATGGAAGGTGAGGGAAGTAGAGTTTTTGGGGGTAGTAATAGGACCAGAGGGGATAAAGATGGAGAAAGAAAAAGTGAAGGGTGTATTGGAATGGCTGACACCAAAGTGTGTCAAGGACATACAGAAATTCTTAGGGTTGGCGAACTACTATCGTCGATTCATTGAGGGTTTCGCATCCATAGCTAGACCTTTACATGATATGGTGAAGAAGGACAAGAGGTGGGAATGGACAGAAAAGCAAGAGGGAGCATTTAGAGAGTTGAAGGAGAGGTTTATAAAAGAACCAGTGTTAGCAGCACCGGACTTAGACAAAAAAATGAGGATGGAAGTGGATGCATCAGATTATGCGACGGGAGGAGTACTATCAATGGAGTGTAAAGATGGACTGTGGAGACTGGTGGCCTTCCTTTCTAAGTCATTGAATGAGACTGAAAGGAATTACGAAATTCATGACAAGGAAATGTTGGTGATCATAAGAGGATTGGAAGCATGAAGACATTTGCTGGAAGGAGCACAGTGTAAATTCGAGATCTGGACTGATCATAAGAATTTAGAATACTTTATGAAAGCGCAGAAGTTGAACAGGAGACATGCAAGATGGGCCTTATATTTGTCTTGGTTTGATTTTACCCTGAAGCATGTAGCAGGAACGAAGATGGGAAAAGCAGATGGACTCAGTAGGAGAGCGGACTGGAAAGTAGGCATAGATAAAGACAATGAGAACCAAGTAATTATTAAGGACAACTGGATTCGTAATATGTGTGAAGTAGTTATAGAAGGACCAGAAGTAGATATATTAGAAAAAATAAAAAAGGCTAGAAGTAAGGACGAGGACATAGTTAGAGTAGTAGAAGAGATGAAGAAAGCGGGAGTGAGGGAGTTATGGGGGAATGAATGGAAGATAGAAGGGGAATTGGTATTAAAGGAAGGAAAGGTGTATGTGCCAAAGGATGAGGAATTGAGAGTAGAGATAATCCAGTTACATCATGATGTACCGGTGGTGGGACATGGAGGAAGATGGAAGACGGTGGAGTTGGTGACAAGGAATTACTGGTGGCCGGGAGTAACTAGGGATGTAGGGAAATATGTGGAAGGGTGTGATTTATGTCAATGAATGAAGAATAGGACGGAAGAACCGGCGGGGAAGTTGAAGTTGAGTGAAGTACCACAAAAGACATGGACACACTTAACAGTGGATTTCATCACAAAGTTGCTGGTAGTAGCGGGAAAGGACACGGTATTAGTAGTATGTGATCGGTTGTCAAAAATGACACATTTTGTGGCAACAACGGAAGGAATGTCGGCAGAAGGACTGGCTAGATTGTTCAGGGACAATGTATGGAAGTTGCATGGGTTGCCGGAGAGCGTGGTATCAGACAGAGGACCTCAGTTTGCGGCAGAATTGACAAAGAAATTAAATAAGATGTTGGGGATAAAAATGAAATTGTCAACTGCATTCCACCCCCAAACGGATGGACAAACAGAGAGGATGAATCAGGAGCTGGAGCAGTATCTGAGATCATTTGTGGAGCATAGGCAGAAGGATTGGCTGGAATGGTTGGCATCAGCAGAATTCGTGGTAAATAACAAAACTCATACTGCAACCAAGATGTCGCCATTTATGGCAAATTATGGAAGGGAAATGAGAATGGGGGAAGATATTAGGAGGAAAGGAAAGGTGGAGAGTGCGACAGAGTTTGTTCAAAGGATGAAAAAGGTACAGGAGGAAGCAGAAGCGGCACTGAAGAAAACTCAGGAGGAGATGAAGAGGTATGCAGATAGGAGAAGAAAGGAAACAGAGGAATGGAAGAAAGGGGATCGAGTATTGTTGAGCACTAAGGATTTAGTGTTCAAGAAAAGACCCACAAAGAAATTGATGGAGAGGTATGTGGGGCCTTATGCGATAGAGGAGGTAGTGTTGTCGAATGCGGTAAAATTACGATTGCCAAGTTCGATGAGGATCCATCCGGTAGTAAATGTTAGCCAGATAGTAAGATATAAGGAGCAGGTGAAGGGACAGAAGAAAGAAGAAGGAAAACTAATAGAAGTAGAGGGAGTTGAAGAGTAGGAGGTAGAAAAAATATTGAATAAGAAAAAGATGAGGGGAGTGGAGAAATATTTGGTATGATGGAAAGGATTTACGGTGGAAGGAGATACCTGGGAGAAGAAAGAAAACTTGAAAAATGCAGCGGGGTTAATTGAAGAGTTTGAACAGGGGGAAGTAGTAGTAAGATGACAAGTGGAGGAGGAGGGAGAGTACAAAAGGATGGAATTACCGGGGAAGTATACGGTGAAGTTGCTGTATGGGTGGGATGATCAAAGATTCGAAGAGGAATATCTAAATAAATTGGAAAAAAATTGGAAGAAGTGGAAGAGGGATAGACAGATTGACAAAAGCGAGCATTTGAGAAGAGTGGAAGAACAAATGGAAAAGGAGAATGAAAAGATGAGGGGAAGAGACTGGAGAGTTTCTCTGGAGGAGAAACCTTAAGAGGGGGGTAATGTCAAGAGCATCGATGGTGGACTTGGTTCATTTTTATTTTCCCTCTTTATTTGATTTTTCTTTTTCTTTTATTTTCTATTTTCCATTTTTAGAACAACTCGGGTTAGGGTTTATCAGTCACACTGTCACATCAGTCACAAATTGATGGTGTAGTCACAAGACTGATCACGAGACTTGGGAGAAGGAAGTAGAAGGTTCTGGAACAAAGTGATGTCATACAGCATGGATAACATATGCTGGCCTCATGTTATACTCATGGTTGTTTAGGGTAGGGTGCACAGTAGCTAGTACAAACCATGAGGAATAGTATATAAGGTAGACTACTTTGTATTAGGAACTCTATTGAGTTCTCTTGTGTCACTCAATACAAGAGTTAGTTCTCTGCTTAACCCTTTGAGCATTGAATCATAACAGAATGGAGACAATTGATTCATACCAAAAGAGATTGGGGAGTGTGGATAAGAAAGAGGTATTATTTGTAGGTTGGAACAGATTTGGTTAGAATGGAATGTAATATATCTCTATTATAAAAGACTAAGTACTTGAGAAGTTCAGAATTGATTACAATACTATTATAAGGGATATATTGTAGAAGTAAGGCTATTGTGAAAGATAGGCTTTTGTTGAGGATTAAGTTAGTATTCTTTTTCTTTTTAAATTATCAATTAAAGAGTAGTTTAGCTTTTTAGTTAAGAAGAAATTGGCCTAATATTAAGTCTAAGAGAGGGACAGTTACATACTGGAAGTGTAACTATAAACAGTAGTGTTGTAGCAACCACTCACCAGAACAGCACTTGTAGTATGCTTACTTCAGCAAAGCTCACAGAAGGCTATTTAGTAGTGGGAATTACAAAAGAACTCGACAAGGAGCCCTCGCTGCATTGCTATCCTATTTATATAAGTTATAGGTGGTCCATGTTACAACAATGTGTCTACCTCATGTCTACTCCACAGTGACTGTGCAAGACTATATATCCTATCCTAATATCCATGTGTCCTACATGTGGTAGCAATGTGGTGTACATGCTCCCTGACATCATTGTTTAGGCTCTTCTAGCCTCATAGATCCTTCTAGACTGCTCTAGGCCTATGACATCATCTCACATGACTTCCAGGTCACATGCCATTTTCCCGTTGTAGACTAATAATACTACTGTCCTATTTCTATTCTAACCCTAACCCTACCAAAGTCTGTCTACACTTTTGTTTTATAACAAGTAGAGACCAAGCTTAGACTTTTATCTAAATGTACTGTTAGATGTGGTTTATACTAGAAGATAAAAACCTATGGATTTGACTTGGAGATATATGGAGTATAAAAACTCTATATTATGAGCTCAGTAATATAGACTTCTTGAACAACCTTAGCTTCAGCTTATATGCTGTACTGCCTGTTTGCTATATAGTTACAATTTCAGAGGATGGAACAAAGTCTGAAGAAGATAAGTGTTAGTAATGGTATATTGCTATTGAATACTGGAAATTAAGTTTACTTGAATATTTGATTATCAGACTAGTGAATTATAGTGTAAATACTAGTCTTATATACAATAGGAGATTAGTGAATTATAGTATAAATACTAGTCTTATATACAATAGGAGATACTTGGGGATTTCAGTGTACAGCCTTAAGCAGAATTTTTAGTAATAAAACATTGAAAGAGGTCAAATAGGAAAACTCTGCTATGAAAGATGAAGTTTGATACAAGTATCTTTATTGTGGAAGATTGAGTACTTGAGAGGTTTAGTATTATTATATTACTGTTATAGGGATATGTTGTAGGAAATATTGTCATCATAGAAGATAGGCTTTTACTAGGATTGAAAAAACATTACTGTTATATAGAACAGTGTTCAGAATGATTAAAATTAGTATATAACATATACTTATTATATAAAATAGTTTACATTTTGATTAGGATAGTAGTTAGTATTTAGATATTCAGTAAACAGTATTAGATAGAACAAAAAGAGGCCCAAAGCCTATTAGTACCTACTAAGATTCTATTACAGTATAATACTGAGGTAGAAGGCAATATAGCCTTCTCTCTTATGCTAGTCCCTTTATTTAATCAAACTTTACTATATAACAAGTATTATGAACTTAAGCCTAAAGTATTAAATAAAAACACAACTGTTATATTAAGTTACATAAGAGAACTTAATGGAGTTTCTAGTATAAAATAGTCTATCTTATATATTGCAGACTATGGTCTATGCTATTTATAAAACTAACATGTTATAGCTATATTACATGATATTATTTATTCTAGAATGTTTACAACTTTTTTCTAGTTATGTGATGTTGTGATAGTAACATTAATAGGTGTGACTAACCTGTAACATATGTAACCATCATATGTGATATCATATCACAATCTTTTAGCTAAGTTAGAATAAAAATGAAAAAAGAAAATAAAAGAGAAGAAAAATAAAACTAAGCCTAATATCCAAAACTCTAATAACAAGTAGAATAGATGGCAGTGTTGAGGGAGGGAGAAGTTAGCAGCATTAAATGGCAAAATATTTGTCTCTAGGCCAAGGCTGTTATAGTATGCTTAGACACTAACATTTTTCCTTTTCTTTTATTTATTTTTCTTGATTTTATATTTCTTTTCTTTTGAATTTCTTTTTCTTTTTCTTTTATTGATGATGAAGAGGCATGTGACTGTGGTCACATGACATATCACATGATGTGATGTCATAAAGCCTAGAATGAACTAGAGTAGGCTGGAGTAGTCTAGATGGATAATGTCAAGGAGTATATTAACTACATGGCTATCTCATGGTGTATATATAGTGTACTTATGGATGATGCATGGACATTAGGGCAGGAATAATTATTTGTAGCACAGACTATGTGTAACTTATATAAATAAGATAGCAATCTAGCAGAGACTCCTTATTGAGTTTTCTTGTGATTCCCACATTAATAGCCTACTAAAAGCTTTGCTGCCTTATGTAATTATTAGACTTTATATCTAGTGGTTGCTACAAAAAAGGCCTGGAAAAGGATGAGAAGAGATAATAAGACTATTTTTGTTTAGTAAGAAGACAGAGTAGATAGCAAGATTTATAATAGTATGCAAACTATATATAAGGATGAGGATAAAAAATGAAAATGTAGAAGAATAGGTACAGTGGGTGGTAATATATATACAGAGAAGATCAGTAGATATTTAGAAAAAATCTATTAGAGGAGATAAAAGCAGAAAAAGTACAATTCAGATCAGTAGGAGATTTTTTTAGCAGAATTCAAGAGGGAGGAGATGATAAATTAGAAAAAATTTGTAAAATAAGTCAAAAGAGTAGTAAGAAAAAGCAGATATAAAGACCAAACATTGATTAAGGAATTTAAGAGAAAAACAAACAAACATATTTGAAGAAAACTATTGGAAGCAGATCAACTTCTAAGAAGTATAAATCAGTGGTATGAACAAGAAATGAATTTGGACAAATATTGAAGGAAAAGCAAGAGGGAGAAAACAAAATTAAGTGGAAGAAATAATATCCAAGAACAGAAACTAGAAGTTAAGCCAAGGCTGTTCATACTACAAGTCTAGAGGTGATAAGAAGAGGAAGACAGATTACCTATAGGTTTTGTTTTCATGAAAGGACTAGAGAGAAAAAATATAGTCATAGTAATAAAAATTTAGTCCAAGAACAATAGATAAGATTTATACTAAAACAGAACTCAACTTTGTATGAACTCTATGTTTTTACCTAGTTACTCTAACAGAGCAAAATATTAGGTCTTGAATGTTGTCAGGTGCAGTTCACACAGAGGTGAAAGTCTGCAAGATAGACTCAGAGATGTGCAGATTTGTGAAATGATCTTGGCTTCAGCTTATGTGCTATGCTGTCTATCTGCCATGTGGTTATAACTTCAGATGATAGGGAGAAGTCCAAGATGGGAGTGAGTGCTGATTTGGTGTGTCATTATTGAACATCAGAGATCGAGTTCAATAAGAAGTTATCTTCATTGATTATCAGACTAGCAAATTACAGTATAACTACTAGTCTTATATATGAATCTCTACTATAGGAGATGCTTGGGATTTCAGTAGTATAGTCCCTATTACCCCAAGTGGAGGTTTCAGTGTTGAGACACTGATAGGAGTAACTCTGTCATGGAAGACTGAGTTGAATAGGAGTATCTCCACCATGGAAGATGGAATACCCAGATAGTTGTAGTACCACCTTAAGATGTGTTGTGAGAAAGGTGGCTGCTATGGAAGACAGGCTTGTATAATTGGAGATAATATCACTATGGGGATACAATTTCTGGATGGGTGAACTTGCATATGACAGATGTAAAAGAAGTTGTATGTCAGAAATTCTCAAAGTGGACTTAATTGTTTTCTATTTTTTTTCTTATTTTTTACTATTTCTTTTCCAATTTCTTCTTTTTGTAAAAGGACTGGCTCTTCCAAGTCTTTTCTCTTCCACATTTTTTAGCTAATCTATGTTCCATGATTCTTTCTTACATTCACACTTATCAGCTTATTTATTTTTCTACACTTTGAACTATTTCAAGCTCAATACTCCTAATCATCCAGATATGTCATTAAACTCACTTTTATGTACTTCTTGCTCATCTGCAACATTCTATAGTCTTCCAAAGTCTTCTAGTGTTCTTTATACATCTACTTATTTACTTTCTCATACTTCAAAAGTATTTGCTAAGCATACTGGCTCTCTTCCATTTTAATTTCTCTATTCTAAGCAGTTTCTAATTACTTAAGTATATTATTCCTTGCTTATATAATCAGAATTTTGACACATTAAAATAGACTTCTTATTATATAAAGTAGTTGTTATCTTTAGAAATTTCTATTTTATTCTCTTAGAATTTCCTGGAGGTAAGTGTATAGTTCAGTAATTTTTTGGACAATAAACTTAGAATTTCCTAGAGATTTAAAGTGTCTTGCTCTTCTACTCAGTTGCTCTAATATTTTCTTTTTACATTTATAGTTTAGTTTTCTTATTTTTTTTTTAGACTTGGGTAAGGGGTGTGATGTGATGTCACATGTGACAGTCACAAATATCATATTAACAGTCATATTACTTTATAAAACCTTATAAAAACTACTCTACTAGAAGAACTTAGTCATAGTTTTAGGATAGATTAAATATATATAGACTAACCTCTAGAGATATATAAAGTAGACTACTCTATAGTAGAAACTCTATTGAGTTCTCTTGTATCATTTGATACATGAGTACACTTTTGCCTTAACACTTAGGCCTGAGACATAACATTGTAGAGAAAGAAGATCTAAAATCTAGTAAATGAAACTAGATAACTGGTGACTATACAAAAGAGTTTTTTATCTAACTCAACTGATCTCAGAGCCCTTAGCCCTAGACATTAGAGCTATAACAACTCTATTCCAACACTTCTCTGAAGTTTTTTACAGAAATCAATTTATAAACTACCCATTTCTCTTTCTTCTATACATTTAGTATTTTAAATTAGCTTTCATGGAAAAAGACTTTGACACCCTCCCAGATTATCAAAAATGGAACCATACTATTAAACTGATTCTTGGTATTGAATCAAAGTCATTAAAGATATACTTCTTATCTCTTGCAAAACAGTTAGAGCTAAATATGTTTATTATTGCTAAGAATCTCTGCACTGAATAGATAAAACTTTTGAAATTCTTTATAACTGCTCTAGTTTTATTTATCAAGAAGAAGAATGGTTCACTCTGTTTAGTGCATAATTACAGAAATCTTAATATAATAACAGATATCTGCTTTCACTAATCTCCAAGCTTATCACCAAGCTTAATATATGCTGGGAGTTTAACAATGTCTACATTAAGCCTAACAATAAATGAAAGATTGTTTTCCACACAAGCTATAGGCTTTACCAAACCTTTTATAATGTTTTTTGATATAACCAATAGTCTGGCCACCTTCCAAACTATAATAAATAACATTTTTAGGACACCATGATAGTATACTTGAATGATATTATATCTACAGTTGTAAAAGTAGAGTTTAATACTCAAGTTCATAAGTTATAAAGCTAGCCTATAAAAATAGTAAGAATATTGCTAGTCAAAACTTCCAAGATGTGTTAGCACTTGGCTACTTCTCTAAAATAATACTATAGGAGATCTAGAGCTTTGTTTATGTTGATGGAATTCTAGAGATGCTTTTCTAGATTAGATGTTGTGGAAAAAATGAGAAGATGAGGAAATTCAGAACATTGATAAGTATAGTTCTAGACTATCAAGTCAAAAAAATCTACTAGAGTCTCTAAAAGAGATTTTCTTTTACTATTAGAACAACTGCAGTAGAAACACAGAGTTTGCACTTCAAGCTTTAGAAGAATCTAAGATATATTGTCCAAATAGTAAACAGAAAAGGGCTTATTCTAATCTAGCAGAATAGTACTAAGACAACTAGATAATAATAGAATACAGATAGCTCGAAACTCTGATAGAAAAATTCAAAAGATTACTAGGAATAGGCAAGAACCTGCCTAATAGTAGTAAAGAGTATAGAATAGCAACCATCTAGGTACTTGTCATTGTTGGGGTTTGGACATAGGGTAGTAGTGTTAGTATGAGAAATACTATATGGTATATAATAAGTATTATTGTATGTTTAAACCTTTATATTTTATTTTTATTTTATTTTTTAGATGATGAAGAGGCATGTGACTGCAGTCATATGACATGTCACATGACATTATGTCATAAACCTAGATTATTATGAAAAGAACTGGAAGAAATATTATTAAGATATATATCTATAATATATTAACCTTATAGTATACTTATAGATGATGTATAAACCTTAGGATAGGGTTATTTATCATTAGTATAGACTATGTATAAGTAGTATATATAGTATAGAAATGTATCAAGAACTCTTTATTGAGTTTTTTTGTAATTCTTATAAGATTCTTATAACTTAAGACTATTTTAGTACATTATTGATCATTCTGATTAGTGATTGCTACTGTTATGATCAATGCCTCCAGGAGACAGCATGGAAGAAGATAGAGAGTATGATGACATGATCAGCTATGCTGCAATAAGTATCAGTCAGCACCTTATGTAGTAGGTGCTACCTTCTCACCTAATCCTTATTGTTTCCTCATGTTGTTTGCCTCATGTATTACACACTTCTTTACTCTTTACTAGAATATATAGTGTAGATATGATCCTGTATCCTTATGCTTTACCACTTCTATACATTTCCTTAACTTCTTTCAAGTCTTTGCCTAAAAAGCAACCTGAGCTTTGGCTTAAGGTCATAACATTTGGTAAAGCATCGACAAGCTCACCTTACAAGAGAGGTGTAAAGGAACAAATCCAAGAACAAAACTAGATAGAGTTACCTATTGGAAAGAACCACAACGAGTTCTAAAAGAATAAATAATATAGAGGCATTGTCAGAATGACTAGGATCTCTAAGGATCACAGAAGAAGCATCGGCAGACAACAAACAAATGGATACAGAGATGTCAACAGCACTAGCACCGATGACAGTAACAAGCCAGGAATACAGGCAGACAGGATTACCAAAGAACATGGTACCAGACCCAGGGTGGTTTGACAGTAACCAAATGAAATTCGAAGACTGGTGGAGAGGGATTAGACTATTCCTCAAAAGCAACAGGGTCACAGAGACTGATAATAGGATCACAGTGATCCTAGCTCGCCTCAGAGGAGGTGTAACAGGAATATACGTATAACAAAAACTTAACAAGCTAGATGAAGAATCAAGAACCTAGGATTGGGACGATTTTGTAAAGAAAATCAAGACGACATTCAGTGACAAGATGAAGGTAGCAGATGCTGAATGGAAAATATAAACGTTCAAGCAAGAAAAGAAGAACACAGCAGACTTCATAATCGAATTCGAAGCATTAGCTATGAAGGTGAACATAGATGAGCTACATGCCATCTTTCTATTGAAGAAGAATGCATGACATGACATTATCAAAACAATATTGGGTTATCCACCCATAGTAATGCCTGAGACACTCAAGGAGTAGAAAGCAGCAATCACATCAGTAAAACAAGAATACGAATCCACAGAAAGAAGACATGACTACAAGACCAGTACTAGAACAACTTATGGAGAACGAGGACAACCAATGGATATTAGGAAGTCTAATGATAACTTCAAGGATGGGAAGCCCAAGTGCTTCAATGACAACAAGTATAGTCATATGGCAAAAGAATGCCAATCAGAAAAGAAGGAACAAGAAACATAAATGTGTTTTAAATGCAACAAGAAGGGGCATATTGCCAAAGATTGTAAAGGGAAACAGACAATGAAGAAACAAAAGGTGCAAGAAGAATCAGATGATGAAGACAACTAGAACAAACAGGGTTTTGGTGAAGATCTCAAGTAGGCATGGTACAAGAGATCTCCCATGTAAATTCCCAGAATAATAAATATATTATTCTGAATCACTGAACTAGCAAGGGAAAGAAGGAATTAAATATGCAAGCAAACATCAAAACAAAGAATGGCAAGAAGTTAAAAGTGAAAGTACTGGTGAACTCTGGATGTGCACATACAGGGATCGATAAACAACTGGTCAAGGACAAGAGGATTCAAACCAAACCAATCAACTTCTCTTCTGAAGTATTCAACACCGATGGAACAAAGAATGGAGAGATCAAAATCAATAAAAATAAAGAAACCCTGGAAGCAGCAGTAATAGATCTGGATGGAACAGATATGTTCCTAGAACACGACTGGTTGGTCAAACATAACCCAGAAGTCAACTGGAGAAATAAGACTATCAAATTCACAAGATGTCTGGGAAATTGTACAATGAAACATGAAGACATACAATTCAGATCCAGGAGAACCAAGACAATGGAAACAACAGATAACAGGGAACAAGACAATGGGGAAATTGGAAAGAAACTAGATAAGACGAACCTAGAAGATTTACCAGAGTACATTTGACCCTTTATGCATCTATTCAACAAGAAGAAGTTTGAAAAGTTACCAGAAAGACATGAATAGGATTATGAGATAAACCTGACAAACAAAGCCTCAAAGGAATTGAATGCAAAGGCTTATGTAACGACATTGAAGGAGAAAGAAGCCTTAAACCAATGGCTGGATGAACAACTCAAGGCAGGACTCATTGTAGAATCAAAGTCAAGATATGCAGCACCCTGTTTCTATATTCCAAAGAAAGACAGTTTATTACAGTTGGTTCAAGACTACAGGAAGTTAAACCAAGTCACAATAAAGGACAAGACGCTACTACCTCTGATTGGAGAAGTAATTGGCAAACTCAAGGAAGCAAGATACTTCAACAAATTGGACTTGATTTAGGGATACAACAATGTACGAATCAAAGAAGAAAATGAGTGGAAGGCTGCATTTCTAACCAATAAAGGACTATTCGAACCTCAAGTGATGTACTTTAGACTATGCAATTTGCCAGGAACTTTTCAAAGGATGATGAACAGCATTTTCTGAGAACTACTTCATGAAGGTGTACTGGCAAACTACATAGACAACTTTGTGATACTAGCAAAGACAATGGAAGAATTGGAAGAACAAACAATTAGATTCCTGAAGATAGTGGAGAAACACAACTTGTGTTTTAAACAATTGAAATGCAACTTCAACATGGAAGAAATCCCCATACTAGGGATAATGGTTGGAAAAGGACAAGTCAAGATGGAACAGGAAAAGATAAAAGCAGTGAAAGAATGGAAAACACCAACAAGAGTCAAAGATGTTGAGAGTTTCCTCAGATTTGCTAATTTCTACCAATAATTTATCCACAATTTCAGTCACATAGCAAGGCCACTAAACAAACTGAAAGGCAAGAAGAAATGGAAATGGGAAGAAGAACTCAAAAGAAAAGATCACAAGTCAACTAGTTCTTTCTCTGCCAAAAAGAGAGAGAAAATTCAGAGTGGAGACAGATGCATCAGAACACACAATAGGAGGAGTACTATCCTAAGAACAAGATGGGAAATGGAAACTGATAGCTTTCTTGTCAAGAATGATGTAATCAGCAGAACGAAACTACAAGATCTATGATAAAGAGCTACTGGCAATAGTGGAGGCTCTAACCAAGTGGAGATAATATCTGTTGGACACAAGGGAACTCTTTGAAATTTGGACAGACCATGAAAACTTAAAATACTTCAGGGAACCCCACAAATTGAATAGATGACAAGCTTGGTAGTATCTAAAATTGCAAGACTACAATTTCATGCTGAAACATATACCGGGAAAGACAAATACAAAGGCAGACATCCTTTCAAGAACAGATCAAGTGAACACTAAAGAAGACAACAAAGATGTTCAACTCCTGAAGGAAAAATTATGGCAGCAGAGGATAACAGCAGACATCACGATAATTAAAAGAAACATGACAAAAGAGAAAGAAGTTGTTCAAGCATTGAATAAAGAGGACGGTCTAACCTGGGAAGAATATAGAGTAGTATACATGGAAGGAAGAATCTATGTACTGAATAACAAGAAGATCAAAGAGGAAATTCTGAAGGAAAATCATGATTTGGCAGATGTAGGACATCCAGGACAACATAGGATGCTGGAATTAATCAAGAATCTACTGGTGGCCAGGGCTAAAGAAAGATGTCAAGAAATACATACAAGGATGCTTTAAATGCCAACAGAACAAAGTTTAACACCAAAGGAAGGCAGAAGAACTACATCCATTGGAGATTCTGAAAGGACCATGGTAAGAGATCAGTATCAACATCATAGGACTCTTACCAAAATTGAATGGAATGGATGCAATAGTGGTCATTGTGGACAGATTCACAAAGATAATCAGACTAAAGGCAACAACAACAAATATATTATCAGAAGGAATTACAAAGATCTACAGAGACGAAATATGGAAGCTGTATGGAGTACCCAGGAGGATTCTCAGCAACAAAGGACCACAATTTGCATTAAAATTCATGGAAGAATTTACCAAAGTACTAGGAACCAAGAGACAATTATCAATGGCATACTATCATCAAACAGATGGTCAAATAAAGAGAATAAATCAAGAAATTAGAACATTCCTACAGCACTACATGAATTACCAACAAGACAATTGGATGGATTGGCTATCAGTAGCAGACTTCTAGTATAATGATAAAAATCATGCAGTGACCAGAAAGACACCATTCAAATTAAACTTTGGAAGACATCCTTGGAAAGGAGACCTCATGGTGCAGATGGAGATTCCACAAGTAGAAGAATTCGTGAAGGAACTACAGAAGAGCTGGGAACAAGCAACAAATGCAATGGAAGAAGTACAGAAGAATATGAAACGACAATTTGACAAGAAAAGAAGGAATCCTCAAGGACTGAAGGTTGATGACCATATGTGGTTGGAGAACAAGAATATCCAATCAAACCAACTCTCAAAGAAGCTGGACAATAAAAGATATGAACCTTTTAGGATCGCAAAAGACATTGGTTTGGGAGCATTTCAACTGAAACTTCCGGAATAATGGATGATTCATAACGTCTTTAATAAGGACCTTCTGATACAATGTGTGGAGCCAAAGTTCAAAGGACAACATGAGGACCCAGCACCTCCACCAACGATTATCAATGAAGAAGAAGAATATAAGGTGAAAGAAGTCAGGAAGCACAGAAAACAAGGAAGGGGGATATAATACTTGATTCACTGGAAAAAATATGGAGATGAACATGATCAATAGATAGTGGAATCAGGGTTGTCTCATGCAAAAGATGCGATAGAAGACTATTGGACCTGGTATTTGAGTCAAAACCTATAAAGAGGGGGGTAAAATCCTACTTTGATAGCCCAAGAAATCACTCGACTTCTAAAGCAATCCTACAAGCAATATGTCTTCCCAAATCACAAACAACAACACTTTCACCATGACACCTACATTCCTGAACCCATATGTTTCCAGGAAATTGAACAATATGGATCAAGTATAGATCATGAAGAGGGAGAGAGAAGATTGGTTGAGACTGTATCACAAGATGCTGAAGGGATTAGAAATGATGATAGATGTGCAAAGATTGGTAAAGGACATCAAGAAACTGGCAGAAGAAGCTAACACAATAATGACAGAAGTAGAGGGGTCAATTTTAGCAGCAAGCATTAACAACCGGATCATAAACGCTACCAATATCACTGAAATATTGGAGAATCTTTGATATCTAGTTCAAAGTGACATGAATAAACAAATATTCCAAATCCAAAGGATGTTGGCTGATGAAATGAATTGATATAAAGGAAAAAGCAATAAATATGTAAACGACAATATTCAGGAAATCCAAGAGCTGTACAAGAAAGAAGAAAAAGAGGAGACAGGAAGAGTGGAGGATGAAGAAGTTATACTGGTCAAGCTATACGAGATATCCTCAACAATGTCATCATCATCAAGAACAAGTTTTATAATAGACAAAGTTGAAAATCTCCTCAAATACATGAAGTTCATAAAAGCCCCTTCACAGACAAGAATATTCAGACTACCACTGCATTATCAAGTCCTCAAATCCAGAGGTGAACAAGATCTTGCATTTTGGAACGAAGTGGCAATAGCATTCCTAGAAAAGAAACATAATACAGATATATTAAGAAATGGATATTAAATCCATATGTTTCAAGAAGGCCCACCGCATGAACTCTACTTCATAGCCATTGATAATAGGGAACAACTTATCATTGGCCCTAGCAAAAAGATAGTGGCCACACATGTGGTAGGAGAACTGGAGGTTCTAATCTGATTCATGGGGATATGAATCCTGAAATGGGAGTATTGTTATGATTAATACCTCCAGGAGACAGCATGGAGAAAGGTAGAGGGTATGATGATATAATCGGCTGTGCTGCAATAAGTATCAGTCAGTGCCTTATGTAGTAGGTGCTACCTTCTCACCTAATCCTTATTGTTTCCTTATGTTGTTCACCTCATGTATTACATACTTCTTTACTCTTTACTAGTATATATAGTATAGATACAATCTTGTATCCTTACGCTTTACCACTTCTATACATTCCCTTAACTTCTTTCAAGTCTTTGCCTAAGAAGTAACCTGAGCTTTAGCTTAAAGTCATAACAGCTACAACAATAAGGTTTGGTATTTAGAATATCATAAAGGGTTAGATTCTCTTACAATTGTAAAAATACAAGTTGAATGAAGTTTATAATATTATGTAATAATTATTATCTTCTATTAACCATGTTTTTTATTCTGAGATTATAACCAAGCAGCAAGTAGTAGTATAATATATAAGCTAAAGCCAAGGTTGTTTAAAAGTCTACACTTTGTAAAGAAACCTGTTACTTTGCAAAAACTACCTCCTTTTAGATCACAAACTCTAACCTCTATTGTCAAATCCTTGGAATTTATTATATTAACTATATTATCTCTGTTCCTGAACTCTAACAATTGCTAGTATTAGAATTCTCAAGTATAGACTTAGATATTTTCTCTTTTATTTTTTCTTTTTCTTTTTACTTTCTTAGACTTAGCTAAGGAGATGTGGTAAGAAGTTACAAGTGATATTCACAAATTACAAAAGCATAACATGAGACAATAGACTATTATAGAATATACTAGAAGAATTAACTATAGCTTTAGGATAGGTTAGTATGTATAGATCATTGCTTGTGGTATATAAGATATACCATTTCATAGTAGAAACTCTATCAAGTTCTCTTATGTTACTCAATATAAGTAGTGTTTTCTGTTTAAGCATCTAGACTTAAGTTATAACAGCTAGTATTCATATAATTATTATTTGATATAATTATAAGACTAAGAAATCTAGAATTAGGGTTTAGTATAATATCACAACTGTTACACATTATGACAAGACATGATTGCTGTTACAAGTCTGTTACATATATTATAGTTATAGTCACATAATTACATAATATAGAAGAAAGGCATAGAAAGTTTCAGAACAATAATATCATACAGTATGTTTATTGTATATTAATTTTAAAGATAATGTATAGTCTTTAGGATAGATTAGATATAGCTTATCATGGATTATCAACCTAGTATATATAAGATAGACAACTTTGTACTAGAAACTTTATCAAGTTCTCTTATGTTGATCTAATATAAGATTTCTCTTTTACTTTAACACTTTGAGGTTTAAGTCATAATAAAGTGGTATAGTATATGCTTAGTAGTAAACTTAGGCTATTAGTTCTATATTAAGAAAAACTCAACAAGAAGTCCTTGCTATATTTATCTAATATTTATATAAATACATCATAGTCTATATTTATGTTAGCTTTTAGTTACTTATTATATTCTGTTTTTAGCCATCAGTTTTAACTCATAGATAATGTCTTCTCTCTTATTCATACTTTCTGATCTTTTTTAGTACAGATCACAACTCTTTATTCCACCTCAGATGTTCTTGCTGGACTCTTGCTAACTCTATAGACTTCTATTCCTGATATCTAAGAATTACTAATAACTAGAATAATTTACTTAGCAATCTCCATACTAGATAACTATCTAGATAAAATACTTAGTATATGAGCTGGTATTTTACACTGTAATAGCCTTATCCTGAAAATTGACCAAAACTAGTACTAATTCCTAGTGTTAGCAACAATATATTTTAAATAACCTCAATTCACCAAGTTTTCTTTCAAAATATGCAATCAGTATGACTTGCAGAGATACAACACATAAGCTAAAGCTGAAGGTCATTCTAATCCATCTTCTGCATTCTCAGATAATATATAGATATTAGAATTGTGAATAATAGACTTAATTTCATTTTATTTTCTTTGTTTTCTTTTCATTTATTTTATTTTTGGTTTTATTTTACTTTTTTTAATTTTGAACTTAGGCAAAAGGTGTGATGTGATGTCACATGTAACATAAAGCATAACACATGTCACAGTCACAGTCATACAATCATATAACATAGAGAAGGATAAAAAAGGTTCTAGAATAGATAATATTATATAATATAACAACAACATATTAGCCTTATAGAAAGTATATATACTTTAGGATAGGTCAGTGGTAGTGTGTGCACAGACCATAGTCTGTAGTATGTAAGGTAACTATTTTGTACTTAGAACTCTATTAAATTCTTTTGTCTTTATTTAAGAATTTAAGTTATAACAATAGATAGTATACTTGGACTTTTGAGAAACCTCATTGGATCTTGAATAATAAGGTGTAAACCATGTCTAATATTACTCTGTTTTGGCCTATATATGAGAACAACATGTATTTACCATAAGTTCTTGATATTATTATTATTCTAGTATCTTTTATATTCTTTTATATCATGTGATCATGGTCATATATATTGTCATATGTCTGGTAACATTATTTTATATAACATGTTATATAATTCTCTATTGTTTAATAAAAAAAGAATTAAATCAAAGAAAATAAATAAAAAAGAAAGAAAATTAGAATAAACTCTATAAACTTAGAGTATACTATGATAAATAGAGTAAAAGCACTTACTAGTCTATCAGAAGCTAGTTTAGATAATGACTAGGCTACTTATAAAGTGGACCTATATAACCAATATTTAATATACTAGAAGAGAGAGAAATAAGAGAGCTAAATTAAGACTTAGACAAGGGTTAGAGAAAAATAAAAATCATTTATATATTAAGACTTAGTAAGAAATAAGCAAGTAAATTTCAATAAAAAAATAGTAAGATAGGTTAATATTAGAATTAAAAGTAGTGAACTTAATTTTTTTCATTTTCCTTTCTATTTTATTTTATTTTTATTTTTATTTTCCATTTCTTTTTATTAGGATTAAGATTTAGTATAATATTACAAACTATCACATAATATTACATAGTACTATATATATATTACATATCATAGTTATACAATCACATATTATATAGAAGAATATAGGAGATTTTAGAATATTGATGTCATTCTATATGTCAATGCAATGTAATATATATAGTCTTTAGGATAGGCTAAGATTAGTGTAGTACAGACTAGTAGTTTAGTATATATAAGATAGATATCTTATACTTGAAACTCTATTGAGTTTTTTTGTATAAATCTTATACAAAGTTCTCATTTTGACTATATTGTTAGAAATAGACTAGCTACTAAATTAGTAGTATTAGATTTATAAAGTTTAGACCCAAGTTTCTTTTAATTTTCTTTTTTGATCTATTTTCTATTTTTAGAACTAGGATTAAGGTTTAGTATGAAATCACAATCACACTGTCACACATCAGTCACATCAGATAACATAGTCACAGTAACAGTTATAGAATCATGTAATTATATAGAATATAATAGAAGGTTTAAGAAATAATGATGTCATGCAATATGTATAATACTGTTGATCTCATGATCTTTAGGGCAGGCTAAATGTAGTAGAGCATGGATCATTGCTATATTGTACTAAGAACTCCATCAAGTTCTCTTGTATTAATTTAATATAAGGTTCTTTTTCTTGACTCACTCTTAAAATCTTGAGTTTGTAACAAAAAGTGTGTAATGTCAAGCTTAGCTTTGACATCTGGCTGGTGCTATATATGTACTTCATACTGCACTCCTGACAGTATTGTTGTAACAACTACTAACCAAGATGGTTAATAGTGTACCAAGTAGTCTTATAACAAAGAGTCTTATAGAAATTACAAGAAAACTTGACAAAAAGTCTCCAATATATTCCTACATCATATATACTATAAGTATATGGTTTATGCTGACAATAAATAGCCCTACCCTAATGTCCATGTGTTGTTCATAAGTATATCATATATATACTATAAAATGAACATACTATAAATATATATCTTAACATCTTTCTTCTGGTCCCTTCTTCTATATTCAAGGCCTATGATATAATGTCATGTTATGTGTCATGTGATCATAGTCACATGACTCTTTATTGTTCAAGAAATCAAAGAAAAAGAAAAGCAAAATCAAATTAAAGAAAATAGATAAAAAGAAAAGAAAATCAAAATACTATATTCTCTTTTTATTTTTTTTAAAATCAGCAATTTCTTACATGGAGCTTAATAGCAGGCTATAGTAGTTATGCAAGGTCACTACTTAAGTTATAAGAAAAAATAAAGAAAAGAAAGATGAGGAGAAAAGAGGAACTATAGAAGAAGCAAAAGCTACTAGATAATAGCAAGAAAAAAGAAGTGTATCTATATAATGCCTTCTTAAAGTAAAAGAGACCTAAATTAAACTCAAAAAAGATAATATCTTTAAGGGACTCTTACTTGGGGTTTTATAACTATTGATAACACTTATAATTGTACATGATATGATCACATGTTTTGAGCAAAACATAACTGTATGGACATGTAACTGGTTCATTGGGAAAGAATCTCTATTTATATTTGCTAGTAGAAATGTGATTGATTATGAGTTTGATAATATATATATATATAGTATTGGAATGACCAAAGTATTTGAGCTATAATCTAC
>JAJOHK020000424.1:0-26292 GCA_022457215.2 Leucocoprinus gongylophorus | reverse complement strand
CAACTTGGTATCTAATTTCTACATCACATATCCCACCAAGCCCAGTCCTCTCCCATTGTCCTGATCATACTGTTGCATTTGTCCCCTGTCTCTGCACATTCCCAACAGGGATTTTCCTTCATTGATTTCTTAGTATATTCTGTCTGCTTATTTTCATTAACTCTTAGCTTCCATGCACTTTTTAGAGTTTCTTTTCAAAACCTTTAGACTTCTTTTCATTTTCATTCTTGATTTTCTTACTCATACATTTAGATCAAAATAATAATAATAATAATAATTGAAGAAAACTAAAACAAAACCACTATTCTAATAGAAGGCAGACAATAGAGTCTCCTTCTCTTGACTTTCCCTGAGGCTATTCTTAGATCCCTTCTCATTATCTCTACTCTCCTCCTTCTTGTTCCCTCCTTCCAAGCCCCATCTCTATTCTATCACATTCCCAATCCTCTCCAACTGGGCCATATTTCTTTTCTAGCTCTTTACCAAGTTTTAGAGAGATTTTCCAACTTCTTAGTACTTTTCCACAAGTTCTTGGAGTGCCTTTTTAATGGCACTTAAAACCCTGCTATAAGTGGGGATCATGGCTGGTATCAAAGACAAAAGCAGTGGACTTAATTTATTTATTTTTTCTTTTCTATTTTCATTTTCCTTTTAATTTATTTTCTATTTTTTCTATTTTTAGAACTTAGGGTTAAGGTTAGAGTGACAAGATCATGCAGTCACATCAGATGACATAGTCACAAGTCACATGATTCAGAAAAGAACATAGAAAGTTCTAGAAAAGATAATGTCAAGATTGTTGACGATGGACTTAGCTTTTATTTTTTACTTTTCATTTTATCTTATTTTGTTTTGTTTTTCTTTTCTTTTTCTATTTTTAGAACAACTCGGGTTAGGGTTCACCAGTCACGCTGTCACATCAGTCACAAAATTGATGGTGTAGTCACAAGACTGATCACGGGACTTGGGAGAATGAAGTAGAAGGAACTAGAATAAAGTGACGTCATACAGCATGGACAACACATGCTGGCCTCATGTAATACTCATGGTCATTTAGGGTAGGGTGCACAGTAATTAGCACGGACCATGGGTACTAGTATATAAGGTAGACTACTTTGTACTAGGAACTCTATTGAGTTCTCTTGTGTCACTCCAATACAAGAGTTGTTTCTTGACTTAAACACTTTGAGTCTTGAATCATAACAGATAATATTATGCAGTATGTGCAACATATGGCTATTTAGGGTAGGTTAGAAGTAGCTAGTACAGACCATGTGAATTTAGTATATAAAATAGACTATCTTGTACAGAGTTCTCTATTAAGTTCTCTTGTATAATCCCTATACAAGGTTCTTTCTTTTGACCTACTCTAAGGTCTTAAGTTCATAACAGCTAGGGTGTTGGTGTTGGTGTGGGGTACATACCACTGCTTGATATCAATGCACCTCACACATGCTAGAGACTAACTAAGGGAAAGCTATCAGTAAAAAAGAAAACATAGAGAAAAAATTCTTTACTTATCTTGAATTGTGCACTAGACAGTTCTGTCTAGTATACACACATCTTTCACAGGGGTTAGCACTTCCAGCTTGACCCTAATGTTTTCTTGATACCTCACTGGTTGTTTTTCTTTAGTCTTTTTAGAAGGCTGGTAGTCTATATTGTTTTCTAGGGATGTTTCCTTATGCTTAGGTCCTATTTTTGGATAAATTTAATAGTACTTCAAAGGCTCAGTCCTAAGAGGGAAACACTGTCATATGCCAAGTCCACTTATCTGGAAAACATATCTCCATAGTACATTCCTTATCAACTATACAAGCCTGTCTTCTATAGTAGCCATCTTTCTTGCAATACACCTTGTGGTAGTAATGCAACCATCCAGGTATTCTGTCTTCCATAACAGAGATACTTCTATTTGACTCAGTCTTTCATGGCGGAGTTACTCCTGTCAGTGTCCCAATACTGAAACCTCTACTTGGAGTAATAGGGGCTATACCACTGAAATCCCAAGCATCTCCTATAGTAAGAACTCATATATAAGACTAGTAGTTACACTGTAATTCACTAGTCTGATAATCAATGAAGATAAATTCTTATTAAACTTGATCTCTAGTATTCAATAGCAACATATCAAATCAGCACTCACTTCCATCTCTGACTTCTTTCTATTATCTGAAATTGCAACTATGCAGCAGACAGGTGGCACAGTATATAAGCTGAAGCCAAGGTTGTTTCACAAGCTCATATATCTCTGAGTCCACCTTGCAGACTTTCAATCCTAGTGTAAACTACACTTAACAAGTAGATTAAGATAAGGAAATTTGTATAGGATTTATACAAGAGAACTTAATAGAGAACTTGGTACAAGATTATCTACCTTATATACTAAAAGCCCCTAGTCCATGCTCTTTTACTTCATTCTATTCTAAATAACCATGTGTTTTCCTTAAGGTCAATATATGTTAAATATAGTATATAATGTTATCCTTTCCAAAACCTTTTATGCTCTTTCTTTGTAGCTGTGACTAATGTGTGACATGAGTCCTGCCATGTGACTGTGTAACAGTAATGTCATGCTAAACTCTAACCTTAAGTTTTAAAAAAATAAAAGAAAATAAAAATAAGAAATAAAATGAAAATAAGTAAAGTCTACTGCTTTTAGCTCTAATAACTTGGTCTTCTATGGTAGAGTTTTCCTTTCTAATAACTTAGTATTATAATTCAAGACTCAAAGTATTAAGTCAACAAAAGAATCTTATATTAAAATTAACACAAGAGAACTCAATAGAGTTTTAAGTAAAAACTAATCTATCCTAAATATTATAGACTATAGTCTGTGTACATACTATAACTAATCTATTCTAAAGTCTATATGTACTTCATAAGGCTAATATGTAGTTGCTATGCTATATAATGTTATTTATTTCAGAATCTTTTACATTCTTCCCTGTGTCATGTAATCATGTGACTATGATAGACATCACTCTTTTGTTACACCTTATGACTTGTGTGACTGTTATATGTGACATCATATTATATCCTTTGCCTAAGCCTAAAATAAAGAAAAGAAAAGAAAAACCAAAAAATAAAATAAAAATAAAAATAAAAATAAAAGAGAAAGAAAATAAATAAATCCAAGTTTATTGTTCACAATACTGATAACTGACATAACCAAAGAATAATTATATTTAAATGATTAGGAATTTTAATAGAAATATTTAGAAATTTAACTAGAAAAGAAAAGAGTTTATAGTAATGATAGATGAGATGAGACAATGTTAGTATACTAGACTATGTGTTATAACTTAGGTCCTCAGATTTAAAACAAAAGCACACTCTTATATTGAGTAATATAAGAGAACTCAATAGAGTTCTAAGTACAAGCTAGTCTATTTTATATACTTTTAATTATGGTCTGTATATATACTATAACTAATCTACTCTAATGTTGATATACTTTCTCTAAGGCCAACATTGTTATGATTTAAGTCCAAGAGTTTGGTCAAAAGAAAAAACTTATATTGTTTAGTACAAAAGAACTCAGTAAGATTTTTAGTACAGATATATCTACTTTATATATCTCTAGTATATAGTCTGTATGCATCTATATCTAGCCTATCTTAAATGTTATAATTCTATGTAAACAAGGTTATCATATTCTTTATAATGTATGACATTACCCTTCTATGTCATATAATATCATAACTATAACTATGACCAGTATAACTTGTTGATGATGGTTGTCATCTGTTCCAGAACCTTCTTTGACCTTCTCTGTAACATGTGACTATGATATATATGACAACTCTTTTATACTAGGACTTAATCATATTTTATATCAATATCTAAAACAAATCTTTAACAATAATTAATCATTATTTCTAAACCAAATCAATTGTCTTATAATTCTCCTAAACCTTTTTGACCTATTATCTGCTTAAATACTCTAAGAAATATAATCAAAAAGTTACAAGTAGCTAACTTTAATTTCAATCTATCAAGTGTGAATTTATATACCCAAACAAAATAGAGAGATTCTGCTAAAGATTCACAGTTCATAGTCTACTTAATATATATCATTTGCTCAAAGTGGATCAAAAATCTCAAAACTAGCATTCTGTTTTTTTCTAATTTTTTTCTTTACATCATCTTACAAGTCACATGTCTAGAACTCACTTAATTTATCTATTTTTCCTTCAGATATTGGAGTTGGACAAGAATCTGCTTCTTCTCCCATTTTATTAGCTTTATATATTGCTTCTATCTTCTATTGAAAAAATATTCAAAAACTTCAATTCATCTATTTCTACTTCTTTTATTTCTTTTTGATAATGAATAAGCTCATTATTTCCCAAAAAAAATACTAACTAATTTTGTCTGCTAATTTTTCATATAGTTACTTTAATATTTTTCTTCTCTGCTCTAAGATTTTGAACTGGTTATTTTTTTTTTTTTAAGTCAACAATTTATTACACAGAGCACAATGGCAGTCCATGCCTACAGGAGGAATTATGTATGGAGTATCAATATCCTAATCTTTTTATATAGTTACCCAATACAAAGGACTACTAAGGAATTGAACCCATAATCTCAAGTAGGTTTGAGGTAGGCATAATATATATGGATGGGGGTCTCTTCCACTATGCCATCTCTCCCCCTTTTGAACTGGTTATCAAACATAATAAATCTGAAGTTTTTTAATTTTCAAGATCAACAAACAACACCAACTCTCTATTAAATCTTATATTAGTAAGAAGAAATATCTTATACTCTAAAAATGTATGGAAATATCTAGAATTTTATCTTAATAGAAAACTATTGTTTTGATACCACATACATTTTTATTCAAATAAATTGATTTCAACAATCAAGACTATGAAAATACTGGATAATTTATCAAGACAACTGTTACTATCAAACAAGTATATTCATATTCTTTCTATAGTACTATATAGTTATCAATTACTCTATTTATACTAATAGTATATAATTTATGCTAATGATAAATAATTCTATCCTAATATCTATATATCAGCCATGAGATGAACATGCTATAAATATGTACCTTAACATCATTTCTTTCAGTTTTTTCTACAATATTCTAGGCCTATGACATTATATGACCATAGTCATATACTTCTTTATCATCCAAGAAATAAGAAAAAAAAGAAAAGAAAAAGAGAAATCAAATTAAATAAAATAGATAAAAATAAAATAAAATAAAAATAAAATATAAGGGTCTAAGTACACTATGACAGTATTCCCTCTTAATATACTAGCAAAAAACACTGGCTTTCAAAGAGCTACATGCTACAAGAGAACTCAACAACAAATCCTTACCTATGACAATGCCTAAGAAAATACCAGGGGAAACTTATAATATAGCTCTGATTCTAGACATTGACATGGCTATTGACTCTGTTAATGACCTCTTTACAGGCAACAAGGTGAGAGGTCGTTCTTTAGCACTGAGTATACACAAACCCAGGTTTCCATTGATTTTCTTGAGTGAAAGCGACAAGGAATATCACATTTATGTCAAGAGAGATAGCAACAGGATGGATGAGGATGAACCTGTCCCCTCTACTGGCAATAGTCAAGACAAGTATATAATCCAGGAGAGAAAGAAAGGTCAAGTCAGCAAGACAGCTAACAGCACTGACAATATATGTCATCAACAAGTTTCCAATGAGGACCCTGCCTCAAGCTTTTCAACTGGCAACAATGTGTTCAACATCCAGTTGAATTATGACATTGATCAAGCCCTTGACCCTGAGTTATGGGATGGTAAGTTCCATGCAGTTTCATTGCATGGGTCTATAGAATACTTGGCATCCGATATCAAAAACATTAAAAAATCCCTTTGTAGAATAGAAAATTATATCAAAGATAAGTCTGTTAATAGTAACCCTAATAATGTTAAGGATCTAGAGAGCATAGGCAAGGTAGTATGGGAGTTTCTCTCTACAGTCTATGATGTATACTGAGATGGTCTATATGTGAACAACTTCAAAACATCATTTAGAAATAAAGTCAAATCCAAGTTCAACCCTCAGGCTCCTAGAACTCAAGTTAACAACAAAGGTAAGAAGACTATCAAGCCTACTTACATTTCCCCTTTCCTTCCACCCATCCTGGCAAAGATGCCCAAAGAAGTCAATAAGATTTTGAAATACTTCAAGAAGAATGACAATCCTCAGAAGAAGTCATATGCTCAAGCTTCTTTCAAACCCTAAAGCTCTAATGCTATCATGAACATACTCAAAATCAAGAAAATATTCCCAAAACTTTAAAATCAAAAAATCAATCAAGTCTAGAAAATCATTAACAGAAGCAAGAGCAAGCCTAAGCCTCGCATCAATATGATAACTAAGGGTCCATCTTGCAAACAAATTATCATATCCATGAACAAGGAGGCAGCCAACAAGTATATTAAGGATACTAGTAACCATATTAGTAGTATCAACCAAGCTCTCAAGGTTATCAAATCAAGTATCATTGCTGACTTCATTTGTGTTGATGATAGAGGCATCATCATCTCCACTATGTTATGGAACACTTTGGACACTGACAATTTTTATTTTATTTTATTTTATTTTTCTGATTTTATATCAATTTTGTTTTTTTTTTCTTCTTGATTCTGAACATTGAAGAGGCACATGATACTGCAGTCACATGACATGTCACATAATGTGACATCATAGGCCTAGAACATGGTGGAAGGATCTGGAAGATGACATCAGGGCACATGTATATAATATAGTAGCCTTGAGTAAAATATAAGACAGACATGAGGACGAAGCATAGACATGAGGGCAGGTTTAGTTATTGTTAGCACAGACCACATGTAAAACATATATATAAGACCCTAATTTAGCAGAAACTCCTTGTCAAGTTCTCTTATGAACTTCCCACATTATATCTACTTAAGAGATTTACTCGCTATGTAATCATTGGTCTTTGTGACTAGTGGTTGCCACAATACACTAATAACGTTGCCTCATCCTCTGATCTACAGGAAGTTGAGAAAATAGTCAAGAATTCACTCTAAGACAATGATGATCAAATTGCTTCCCCTCATTTACTTCAGTCAAAATCCTACCTCAAAATTGTAGGAATTCCTTGAACAAACAAACCAACATATGCATCTCACCTGAGGATATTGAGAAGATTCTCAAGTCTAACCACATTTTCAATAACATTGTCCTTGCATCTAGGCCTTGAGTCATCAAGGTCTCTCCTAAGTCAGATATGACTATAATCTGGATTGATATTTGGGATACTCAAAACAGGTCAAATGCCAAAAAAAATCATCAACAGATGCTTCAACATAGGAAGCTTCATCACTATGGTTTATGGAGCCAATATAAATCTGGGTGTCCTACAATGCAAGAACTATTGGAAATGGGGCCAAATATGTAAAGTGTAATGATCTCCACCTTATCTCTTATCATCATCACTTCACCTGGTATTGCAAAGCTAACAATAAGACTAACTCTCCCAGGTTAGAGACCAAGAAGGGTGAACCCTGCCCTCACTCGTTCAAATGTCTCAATTGCAAGGACAACCATTAGGCCAATTCTAACAAATATTCTTTCTGAAGACATTATTTCAAAAAAGAGTGGCACACCAAGGAATATACTAAACTCTGGGAAACCAGGAGGAACTCAACTTATTTGACTACGAATGCCAGCAAAATATAATTTTGAAAGATCTAAAGATTTTTTCACAAAACATCTGGAAAAATAACTTCATTATTAGCTCGATCCTCGAAATCAACTGTGACTTTGACATTATCCTCATCCAAGAACCATCTTGTACAACCATTAGGTCTATTCCCAGTTCAGAGAACTATGAAGGCATTCTCTTGGTAGGCATTTCTAACCACCCAAACTGGCTCATCTTTGCTAGAGAATTCAACTTGGCAAATAACTCCCCCAGAGTCATTATATATGTTAACATCAGACTTTTGTCCCTTTGTTTTTCACTTCAAAAAGACATTATTAACCACAGAGATATTCTTCTTGTTTCTTTTTCTAACAATAACATTGTTTTCTGGATTATGAACATCTATTCTAATTCTTCTCACTTTGCCTTAAAGTATCTCAAGAATTCTGAGGCTAACATTCCAAATCTCCTCATCATGACTGGTGACTTTAATATTTGAGACAGTATTTGGGACTCATCTTTTCCTTATCATTCCTCTATTAGTAACGATCTCATTATTATAACAGACTCTTTCAACTTGGACTTGTCAATTCCAACTAACCAAGTTCCCACTAGATACTTAGACACTGTTGGCAAATCAAACTTAGTCATCGATCTTATGTTCCTGCAAAGTGGTTCAACCAAACTCAACAATCACTCAATCCACCCTGATTGGTAACTCACCTCTGACCATGCCCCTCTCACTGTCTCTATTTCCATTGCAGAAGCAAATATCAATTCATCCAAGTTATCTATCATGAAGAACAGTGAAGAGGAAGCTTTGTTTATCAAAGACATCTCATCCATTATCAAGAACCTTAATGTCTCTGACCTATCCAGCATTGACAAGCTTGAAAACATAGTCAATACACTTGCTTCAAATACTGAACGTGTATGGAGGAAGAATTCTAAACTTGTCAATGTCACTAGATATTCCAAGAGCTGGTGGAATGAGAATTGTAATCAATCCAATGCTTGAAGATTAGAAGATCTTTAAGAAAACTGTCAAATCCTCCAAGCAATCTTTCTTTGATCTCAAAATCCAAGAAATTGCCAACAAAAAACAAGGACCTTGGGAGCTCATGAGCTGGGTCAACAAGTGCAAATTACCTGCCATCGAGGCAATCAAATATAATAATCAACTATACTTAACCATTGATGACTTATGGAATATGCTTCATTTGATGTTCAACACTGCCCTCCATCGTCAAGTGGATATCAATATCCTTGATGAAGTTGCTGACAAATCTCCTTCCTCATAGGCCTCTTTCTCCAAAGAAGAGTTCAAGAGTGCTATCACTAACTGTAACAACTTCTCCACACTAGGACTAGATAAGTTATCATGGAGGCATCTTAAAGTCATCCTCAAAGACAATGACTCCTTAGGAAATATCATCAGCATTGCTAATGCTTGTATCGATTTAGGGTTCTGGCCTTCTTATTTCAAAAGATCTATGATAGTTATTATATCCAAGCCTAACAAGGCATTGTATGACTCCCCTAAGTTGTTTAGGCTGATTGTACTACTCAACATGTTGGGTAAACTTATTGAGAAAGTTATTGGCAAGAGACTTCAATTCCTAACTGCTGCAAACAATTTTATTCACCCAAGTCAACTAAGGGGTTTAAAATTCAAATCTACAACAGATACAGGTGTTGCTCTTACACACATCATCTGCTCTGGCTGGATAAAAAATCTTTTGACAAGTACACTTGTATTTAACATAGCTTAGTTTTTCCTATCATTAAACTATCGCCTCCTCACTCTCATCCTGAAAAAAGCAGGATTCAACAACCATGTCATTTCCTTCTTCACCAATTATCTTGTGGACAGAAAGACAAACTATTTCTAGAACAATCTTATTTCTCCTATGCTTGATATTAACATTAGTGTGGGCCAAGGGTCTGTGTTCTCTCCCATATTATCAGCTCTCTACCTTTCTCTATTTCTCTACATTCTTGAAAAACACCTAAAAAAATCTCAATATTCTCGTATTTATCATTTCTTTTGTTGATGATGGACTTTTCATCTCCCAGAGCAAATCATTCCATACTTCTAACTGTCATCTTTTTGTAAAGACCTTAAGCTTGAGCTCAGATTACAACTAAGACAAAGACTTGAGGAAGAGTGAATAAGTGGTAAAGTGTAAGGATATAGGATAGTATCTATGCTATATATATTAGGAGTACATGATGAAACCACAAGTAGTCCATGAAGTAAAAGAATCCTAAAGCATGAGATAACAAGAAGGAAGAAATGAGGTTGTGGCACCTACTATATGAGGCGCTGACTGAGACTACTTTGGTGCAGCTGATTGTGTTGTCATATCCTCAACCCAGTTCCATGCTGTATCCTCGAGGTACTGTTCATAACACTTTTCTATAGTTACAATGTCATGTTAAATTTGCTTGAAAAGTTTGGTCTTATAATAGAACATTCCAAAACTGACGTCTTTTATTTTAACAGATCTCAAGACATCTTTGACCCTCCTCCTCTCAACCTCACACCATTAAGAGGGACCATCCTATGACCTAAGAATACGTGGAAATAATTGGGTTTTATATTCGATAGGAAATTATTGTTTCATCAACATGTCAACTTTTACTCCAACAAGGCAATGTTAACAGTCAAATGCATGAAGATTCTTGGCAATTCAAACTGTGGCATCAATCTGACTCAAAAGTGCCTTCTTTATAGAATATGTATTCTCTCCATCACACTATATGGGTTCCAACTATGGTTTTACAATTGTACCCCCATGTCGTACCACTTGAAATTATTGGGAAAAATGCAAAGAAGAGTCACTATATGGATTTTAGGGGCTTTCAAAACATTTCTGTTGTTCAGTATCAAAGCCATTGCAAGACTCATACCTATTAAGCTCTATTTTCAGAAACTTGGTAGAAGATCACAACTATGAGCACATTCACTTTCTCCTAACCACCTTATCTGATCTCTCATAGATTCATCCCATAGTGTATCTACAACACAACATCCAACTTCACTTGACTCTTTCACCAGTCATTAGCAATTCCTCATCAAAAGCTACTTAGTGGATATAAACAATAGGTTTAATAAAATTTTCCCTTCTTTTACTTCTCTTCATTCTGGACTTTCTTCTGGTCACAGAATTATTGACAATTTCTCAAATTGTTTTGTATTTAATTTACATAGTAAACAGAAGGACGATAAAGCTTGCACTCATCAACTTGACAACATGGTCATTGAGGCATCAAGTTCCCCTTCTACTGCCATTGTAGTCACAAATGCTAGCATCAAGAACAATGTTGCTACATTGATATTGCATACACACACCCATGATAACTCCATCACCAAGACTGTTCATCATATGGTCCATATTACTAGCATCAAAGCTGAACTTTTTGCCATGGGGTGCAGTATCAACCAAGCCTCAAATCATAACAGTATTTCCAAGATCATCATCATCACTGATTCCATTCATGTGGCCAGAAAAATCTTTGACCTGTCTTTGCACCCTTTTCAAGTTCATTCAGTAGCCATACTCACTAAACTTCAATGGTTCTTCCTTCAACATCAAAACAACTCCATCAAATTCTGGGAGTGTTCCAGTCATCTCAACTGGTCTCTCCACAAAGCAGTTAACAAAGAAACTAAGGTCTTTTATCCTACTCTGCTCTTTCCCAGCAAAACTTCATGGAACTTCAGCAAGAAAAGTGAAAGTGATGACATTCTAAACATTTGGAAGATGACATTCCAAGCTTTGGATCTCAAAGAGAAACAATTCCTTGACCTACTCAATGACAATAACAACATCATTGAACCTTTTTATGCTGAAGAAGGGTCTTGGCTCAAAGTCTTTGGCCACTCAAACTCTTTGTGTGCATGTACTGTATGTGCAATAACCAATCATGCTCCAATTGGTGAGTATAGACTTAAATTCTTCCCTAGGGAGGAATTTAAGTGTCTGTGTGGATCATATCCTATTGAATCAAGATACCATATACTTCATGAGTGTGGTAGGTTTAACAGATACTAGAATCTGAGAAGGGAGTCCTTAGGCCATTTTGTCATGTTCTTGGTAGCTAATCCGAGTGCATTTGCCTTTACTGACAATATCCCTTTATCAGCTATGAGTAGATCTCATAACTAGCTATTTATATTTTTCTTAGTCTAGTCTTGATTTGTTCTCTTCTCTTTTTTCTGTCTCCTCTTTCTCCTTTTTCTTTTTTCTCTCTGTTTACATCACCATATTAGTCTGCTTCTCTTGTATGTAGTTACAATGTAGTTACCACAGTTTGCTCTTGTACTCCATGTAATAAATTGTTGAAATAATAATAAAAAAACCCCCCTCTTAAGATTTTGTCTTTATAAGAATTTGCCTCTCTTCTCCCTTTTATCTTGTCCAACTTCTCTTTAACTTCTTTAAATATTCATCTTTAAATCTCCTATTATTCTATCTAAACAATATTTTTGCAGTATACTTCCCTGGTAATTTACTTCTCTTTAACACCTCAGCCTCTATATTCAGTGGTTTTTGCTTTCTCATTTATACTTTTCTTATCTGTTCTTCTCTAATTTTTTTTTCAAAATTCCTTTACTAACTCCATTGTATTTTCCAAATTCTCTAACTCTTTCCAAGTATCTTTTTCCACTGTATATCTCTTCCACCTGACCAAATACTTTAGTTTTCCTCTCACATCTCTTATATTTAATATTTTTTCCACTTTATACTTTTTTTCTGTCTATCTCTACTGGAGGAGGTGGAGTTTTCTTTTATTGTTCTACTTGCTCCTAATACAATGCTATCCTCCTCACATTAACTACCAGGTGAAGTTTCATTGATGCTGGTAACTCTAACTCTACCATATTTTCTGATATAATTTTATTAATTCTAAAAGGTCCTATAAACTTCTGTCAACTTCTTTATCTCTCTATTCCTCATCTGCTATACTAAACCTTCATACTTAACAGCACTCTATCTCTCACTTTATACTCTACTATCTTCTTTTTATTCTTATCTATATATTTTTTTATTTCTTTTCATGATTTTTTCAATACTGCTTTTGCTTCCTTATATATGTCTTACATTTCCTTTACAAACTTCTTTGCCTTCACATGCTTCCTCTTTTTTCCTATCTCAAAGCCTATCCTTAACTCTCATTCATAGTTGACTTTAAACAGTAATGACTTTGTCACTATATGTACCTTGTCATTAAAAATGAACTCTATAGTTGCTAACTATTCTGATCAATTATTTTGCCTATAATAGATGTACAATCTTAAGTACTTTTCCAGCTCCTGATTTGTTCTTTCCATCTGTCCATCTGTCTGTGGATAAAAAGCTGTTCATAACTTCATTTCTATCTCTAATATCTTATTTAACTCCTTTATCAATCATGTAGCAAGCTGTGGACCTCTGTCCAAAATTACACTCTCAGGCAACTTATGCAACTTTTATACATTATCCTAAACAACTTTACTAATATTCTCACTGTTATTTTTCTGTTATCACTATAAAATGCAATATTTTAGAAAACCTATTACATACTACCAAAATTGAATCATGACCTCTTGACACTGGTAAATTTATAATCAAGTCCACTAATATATATGACCATAGTTTTTATAGTACTATATCTGGTTTTAATTTTCCTGCTGACATCTCTGCTCTATTTTTCATTCTCTGACACTGATTATATCCATCTACATGTCACTTTACTTCATTTGTAACTTCTGGCCACCAATAACTCCTAGTAATCAGTTTTATTATTTTACACTATCCTCTATATCCTGCTATTGGCATATTGTGATTTAACCAAATAATTTCCAGTCTCAAACTTTCATCCTTTGGAATATACACCTTTTCTTCTTTCAATACTAATTTATCTTTAATCTGCCACTCATTATTCCTCAACACTTTAACCTCTGCCTTCTTCATTTCTTCCACTATTTTTCCTATCTCATTATTCTTTGCTTCTAATTTTTTGATTTTTTCTACAATTTCTTCCTCTGCTTCTTCCATCAATAATTGTCCCTTTTTCATTGCTTTAATTTCCAACCACTCTTTTTTCAACATTACTTGATTTTCATTATCTATTTTTATATCTTCTGTCCAATCTACTCTCTTACTTAAATTATCTGCTTATCCCATACTCTTACCAGCTATATACTTCAAAGCAAAATCAAATCTTAACAAATACAAAGTTCATCTAGCCTGTCTTTAATTGAGCTTCTGAGCCTTTATGAAGTACTCCAAGTTTTGATAGTCTGTTCAAATTTCAAACTGACTCTTGGCTCCTTCTAAAAAATATCTCTATGTTTCTAAGTACTTGATGATCACCAACATTCCTTTATTATGAATTTCATAATTTCTTTCAGCTTTATTTAATGATTTTGAAATATAGACTATTGGCCTTCACTTCTCATCTTCATATTTCATTAACAATACTTCTCCTGTAGCAAAATCTAACACATCTGCTTCTACTCTTATCTTTTTATTCAAGTCTGGTATTATCAAGACTAGCTCTGTCATAAGCCTCTCTTTTAACTCCTTGAATGCCTTCTGTTGTCTCTTGCCCTAATTCTACTTTACATCCTTCCTTGTTATTTTAGAAAGTGGTTTTGCTATTCTTGTAAGATTTTTGACAAACTGTTTATAATAGTTTGTCAACCCCAAAAACTTCCATACATTCTTCACACTCCTTAGTACTAGCTAATCTACTATTTTTTGAACTTTCTCCTTCTTTATCTTTACCATATTTGATTCTATCACAACTTCTAAAAATTCCACCTCTTTAACCTTCTATACATATTTTTCTGGTTTTACAAATAAATTATTTTCTGCCATTCTTCTCAATACTTCCTCCACAATATTATTATGTCTCTCCCCTGTCTCTGTTCCCACTATTACATCACTAATAAATGCTACTACATCTCCTGTCTCTATCATATTTCTTAACAAACCATTTATTATTGCTTGAAAGTTACCAGTGAGTTTGTAAGTCCAAAGAACATTCTCTGGCATTGAGAATGCTGCCTTCCACTCATCTCCTTCCTTAATCCTCACATTATTATATATTTATTTCAAATCCATGTTTATGAACATCTTCTTTTCTATGTTATCTATTAGATCTGAAATCAGTGATAATAAATAATTATTGATTGTCCAACTGTTCAAATATCTATAGTCCTGTACCATTCTCTCCTTTCCATTCTTCTTCAGCACAAAGAATACTAGTGACATTTTGTCATAATCTTATATCTTTATAACAAGTAAACTGATTTTCACAAACTAAGTTGTACTGGAAAACCTCAAATGAGGGCTATTCACATATATGTGGGATGTACAAAAGTGACAACAAACAGCTGAGATATCAAGCCATCAGTAACTATAAAGTTTCATTAGTTGTTATATATGATATATTACATAGTAATAAGTATTTATAGAGATACAAGCATATCAATATAATGACATAATTGGTTACTTTCTAAAGTTAGTCTGATATCTGCTATAATAAATAACAGCCCTCATCAGGTACAAGTTTTTATCATGTAATGAAAATAGCTTGCACATAGACTATTACTCTTTTGTATGTATATCTTTATGTCTAAGAATTAGATATCAGACTTAATAACATCAATATGTTTCAAGTATTACAATCAGTAAGTAGTTTATTTTGTGATATATTTATGATAATTTCAATGGTCAAATATACTCTTTTCTCAGCTGATTCTTTAAGAACTTCTAAACCTCTTATTTTTGGAACAAATCTTTCTCAGAGATTTATGACATGATCCCATGGCTTTCTAGTTGGTATTCTCTCTCTGGGAATTTTTACTTACTGTTATAGTGTGCTTGGACACTAACATTTTTTTTTCTTTTTATATATTTTACTTGATTTAATATTCTTTTTCCTTTCTTTTAATTCTCTTGGACAATAAAGAGGTATATAATCACAGTCACATGAGATTTCACATAATATGAGGTCATAGATCTGGAATGTGGTCAAAGAATCTAGAATGATGACATTAGGAAATGTGTTTGTCTTGTGGAAACAGTATAGTGGACTTATGAACAATATATGTACATCAGGATAGGCATATTTATTGATAACACAGACCATATATCTAGTATAAGTCTATCTGAGTGGTTCTATTGGTCTTTTGACTAGTGGTCACCACAACACTTACATTATTCTACTTGTCAAAACTTTGAATTTATTACTTAAGGGCTGATATTCTGGTCTCCTAACTTCTGCTCTTTTATTTTTCTCAATTTCCCTCTTATTTCTATAATACTAGGTGATATGCCCAAAACTTTCACAAATAAAACACTTCCTTTTCTGTATTGCTATTTTCTTATTTCTCTCTCTTCTTCTTTTCCATATCTCTTGCTGTCTCCATTTCTTTTCTATATTTTTCTCTTTTGCTATTCTCATCTTATATTCTCCTCATACTTCTCTTGTTTTTTTCTCTTCTTCTCTTTCTCCTATTTTTCTTTATATTCTCTTCTCAACCATTTTCTTTTTTGTTTTCTTCTTTTTTTTCCTTTTATTTTTTCCAATATAATTAATTGTTTTCACAGCTTTTCTATCATTTTTCCTTGCTCTACTACTATTTGCTCTAGCAATATTTTTGCCTCTTTCTCTCCTACTCCTCTTATTAGTCTCTTTACATCCATTCTACTCAACACTTCTATTGCCATAGTATCTAAAAACCTAGACAATATTCCAACAAATTCTTCTGTAAGTGTTAGCTAGTATTCTTCTTATCTGATCTTATACTGTCTACTTACTACCTGTTTACTGTCTTACTAACTACTACTCTAAAAAATGCTGGCTATTATCTCCAAGAAGGGAATCTCTAGATATTTTCTTACTGGACAATACTGTTCTTTTGTATGAAAAGATTATAATAAACCTTCAACACAAAGCTTCTATACAAAAATAACAAGTATATTATACAGTACTGTCTATTTAAACAATGAATATGTCTGGATATTGGCCTAGACCTATGATATTATGTTATGTGACACATCATGTGACTACATTCATGTGCCTCTTCATCATTCAAGAAATAAGAGAAAATTAAAAAGAGAAATCAAACCAAAGAAAATAGATAAAAATCAAAATAAAATATAAGGGTCCAAGCATACCATAACAATCTGCCTTAAAGTCAATATGTATATAATACATTGTATAATATTATTTCTTTCAGAACTTTTTACTATTTTCCATCATAATATGTAATATCATACTAATCCCTAACTCTAGTTCCCAAAATAGAAAATAGAAAATAAATCAAAAACAAAAAGAAAAATAGGAAAGAAAACAAAAATGAAGTTCAATGTTTGCAACTCTGACAAACATGTTATTGCTATATTATATAACATCACTTTTTTTAGAACATTTTATTATTTTCTTTGTATCATGTAACCATATAACCTGTGACTGTGATATATAAAATAAAATCCAGAAAAGTGAAAAATAAAATAAAACTAAGTCTATTGTTCACAACTCTAACAGCATACTATCATTCTTGTATTAGCTCAGCATTATTCTGCTAAATTGTAATATACTGTAGAATATTTAGGATAGTAACTATCTTTGGAAAACCTTATTCTCTTAAATTGTAATAGACTTAGTAATATACTTAGGTTTTTTTAAGAATTATAAACTTCATATAATATCTCAGACTTTGCTCAGTTGTTTTAATAGCAGAACAAAATCTTCTCTCTAGGACCTCAAACATAATTGATCTGACAGTCTCTGATTGCCCACTCTTATATCTTAATCTTTCTCCTTTTTTTCTTGCTTTTCAAACAATATCTGCTTTGAGTGACTATCTAGTGAAACCTATTAATATCAACAAAGCTCTGAAGCTTCTTTAATACTATCTATAAGAAGTAGCTGAGCACTAGTATACTTCAGAATACTTTACTAACAATATCCTTGCTAGTCTGGTAAGCCAACTCTAAGACTTGCAAACTTTAGTATTCATCCTGTTCCCATACTTGTAAATATACCTCCTCTTTTAACATCAAAATTCTCTTCCCCTACTAATATTTTTGCACATAAAAACCCATCTTGTTGCTCTCAACTCAATGTTTCATCCCCACTAGACTTTAACAGAGATCAACAAACAAGATAAGCCTTTCTAAGCTCTTACTCTTTGTATATTTATGTTATGACTTAAGCCCAAGTATTGAGACAAAAGCATACAAGTAACACTGTCATATATCTATCTGACTCCATTATAAATAGCACTTTATTTTTCTTAGCACATTATTCTGTCTCCTTTCTTCCATTCTTCCATTTCCTTTCTTTTTCTATCTGCATATCTTCCTTTTAGTCTACTTATACTCTTCCAGTATAAATCTATTTAGTTTTATAAGTTTAGTGTACCCAGAGTAGTTACCTGTTTCCTCTAATCCTTAGTGTTATGCTGAAAAATGCTTTTTCACAAAAGCATATACTTTCAAAAGATTTTTAAGCATATAAGATTTCTTTGAAGGCATTAGTGAGAAAATCTTATACTTTTAGATGGTATCTCAGGTCATCTCAAGCAGGCACCAACTTGAGGGACAGCATAGTAGCTATTAATCAAATTAGATCTTAGGAAGACATAGTCTTTGGGGATAATAAATGCCACTTGTGAATGACTAGCTATGAAGCATGAGTACTTGTAAGAGTACTTTATATAGTTATGAATGTTCAGACAGTTGCATAAGACAAGAACACATTGAATCAGAGGCTGATGGAGTCTAGAATGGCTACATAAGTAGAGATAACTATGGAAATGGTAAAGGAGAAATATAATGGATAGTTGTGAGTAGGAAACAATCATTGGGTTAATATTAGGTTGCAAATAAAGAGATGGCTATATGCTTGTGAGATCTCAGAAAGCTTCTTTATGGTTTCAGTCTCTATTCTTCAGTTCTATTCTCTGTATTTTTAGACTAATACATAAGCTATAAGTGTAGGAGAGTAAGAGAGAACTCTCATCCAAATTCCCCCACTCAAGAGTAGTTTTAACTTCTATTTTATGAAGTGAGCATTATTAGTACCTGTTATTACTTTTGGATATGTTTTGGAGGGTTCTAGCAGCCTGGTAATGGCTGGCAAGATGAGTGTCAGTTGGTATCTTCAGTTTTAAGGTTCAACTTGAGGGGTGCCTTTAGGGTATATTACTTGGGATGGATAATGTTGTTGGAAGCTCTAAAGGAGCTTTGTAATCTATTCACTAAATTTTCCAAAGAAACTTGTTACATAGTGTAAGGTTTATTGTTTAAAAGTGTGTTAGCAAGAGAAAGCATTTATGAGTGAATATTATTCATATATTCCTTTTAATATCCTTCTTAACTCTATTCTTTTGTATTCACAAGAGCTCTTTTAAGGGTTTTATGTATTCTAATCTTCTTTTATACCATTGTTTCTATATATTTTCCTAATTTCTAAAGCTAATATTGTCCTCTTTGAATTCTTTAGTATACAGTTAAGAGCTAGTGTTGCATAGTTCTTGCTGTACCCTAGCATAACCTCTTTTCTGCTTGATTCCTATCATTGGATATAGTCTTAGTTATTGAGTACCAGTATTTAAGATGCATAGGTACCCTATAGTTCTTTACCTTGAAAATCAACTATTGTAGTGCACTGTTCTGAGTGCTCATGCTTGGAAGTCTGACTATGAATATTCTCTTTCTAAATATAATCACCATGACATGCAGAGGCACAGCATATAAGCTGAAGCCAAGATTATCTAAAATTTGCATCCACATATTACAGATAATATTCCCATATCTTTTTCAACATCTTCTGTAATTTTCTCACAAATAGTTTTCTCTTCGAAGCATGTTTCTTACCTGACAGACATAATAAAACTCAATAGAGTTCCTACTACCAGAGTAGTCTACTTTATATATATTGTTAACAATTTATTACACAGTGCTTGATCACAGTCTGTGGTAAGCTATCTACAAGAAGTAACCTACAACTTTTTCCTCAGAAGACAGAAGCCTCCTCATATATAGAGAGAGATACTATTAGAGTCAATAAAGTTTGCTTGCAACTAACCTACTAATCATGAGTCCAAGTCTACAAACAAACCTATTATACTGAGAATATAAAGTCAAAAGAAATAGAGAGATGAAACTAAGAAAAATATCTACAAAAACAGAAAAGTGAACCATTTGAGCACTCATAGAGGCTCAGAGAGGGAATGAGGGCATTCTTGAGGAGAAAAAAGAAAGATATTTGGATATTCCTTCAAGAAGTCAACAAAGTCCTTAATTAATGAAAATGAATCAATCAAGGAACTATGAGCAGACATAGAACAGTTTGTAAGGATGTGTCAATATGTTTTCACCTGGCAATGGCCACATGAACATTAGATACACTCTGCAGAGAAAAAGTACTGTCTATACTCTCTAATAGAAGCATATATTACAACTTAAGACCAAGTATTTAGTTAAAAGAGAGAACTTGTATTGTTTTATACAAGAAAACTTGGTAGAGTTCCTAGTACAGGTATGTCTACTTTATATACCTATAGTGCATGGTCTGTGTATGCTTTCATTTAGTCTACTCTAAATGTTATGAGTTATGTAGATAAAAATCATCATATCATATAATATATAACATTATTCTTTTGATGTGTCACATAATGTTGTGACCATGACTGTAACATGTATGACTGACTTGTGACAGATGTGTGATACCATACTGTTCCTTCTTTTACTAAGTTTCAAATAAAAGAAAAGGAAAAGAAGAAAAATACAAAGTTTGAAAAAATAAGAAGAGCTTGAATAAGAGAAGAGAAATAAGTTGACTATCTTTGATTCTGACATTACCCCCTCTTCAAGGTTTCACCTCCAGAGAAATAGACCCCTACCTCCACTAATTTCCTTCCAACTTCCTTAGGTATTCTCTTTCAAACTTCTCATTATTCCATCTATATAGCATTTTTGCTATGTAATTCTCTAGTAACTTCCCCTGTCTAAAATCTTGTTCTTCTGCTATTTCAAACTCCTCCTGTCTTCTGACTTCTACACTCATTTTTTCTTTTCAATATTCTACTACTTTCTTGGTATTTCTTAAATCTTTCTCCCTTTCCCATAAGTCATGTTTAGCTGTAAAATCCTTCCAATGCACCAAGTACTTTGTCACCCCTCTTATTTTTCATTTTTTTCAACTTTCTATTTCTCTTCTCTGTCAACTTCTACCAGTCTTGATTTCTTCACCTTTTACCTCTTCACTAATTCTCTATACCTTACTACTTGACTTACATTTATGATTAGATAAATTCTCATTGTAGTTAGCAGTTTTAGTTTAACTGCATTGGTAGATACTACCTCTTCAATAGTCTACTAATTTTCTCACTGGTTACTCTTTGAACACTAAGTCTTTTGTGCTTAGCATTACACTATCCTATTTTTTTCTGTGTTTCTGCTTTCTTTCTTTCTCTGTCTGCCTGCCTCTTCATCTCTTCTTGTACTCTTTTTAGTGCTGCTCCTACTTTTTTCTAAATTCTCTTCATCTTCTTTGCAAACTCTGTTGTCTTTTTTATCTTTCTCTTTCTTCTAACATCCACTCTCATTCTCAATTTTCTCCCATAGTTTTCCATGAAGGAAGATACTTTGGTCATCAAATGAATTTTGCTATTTACTACAAATTTTGCAAATACTAGCTACTTAGGCTAGTCTTTTTGTCTATTATCCACAAAGAACTGTAAGTACTGTTCTGGTTTCTGGTTCATATACTTTGTCTACCCATCTGTCTGCTAATGGAAGGCTGTTGAAAACCTTGTCTGAATTTCCAACATATTGTTCAGTTTCTTTGTCAATTCTGCCACAAACTATAGTTCTCTGTCTGAAATAACATTCTCTAGCAACCCATCCAGTTTCCATATATTGTTCCTAAACAATATTGTTAATCCTTCTGCCAATATTCCTTCAGTCATTGCCACAAAAAATGTTATTTTTGACAACTTATTATATATTACCAGAATCACATTTTTCTTTACTATTAGTAGCAACTTTGTAATGAAGTCAACTGTCAAATACACCCAGGATATCTCTAGTATCTCATTTGCTATTAGCTTATCTGCTGATACCTTTGTCCAATTTTTTATTCTCTAACACAAGTTACACTTATCTATATATTTTCCCATATCTTTTGTTATCTCCAGCCACCAATAATTCCTTGTCACTAGTTCTATTGTTTTCCATTTCTCTTTATACCCTGCCACTGGTACATTATAATATAGTCAGATGATCTCTGTTCTTAACTTCTCCTCTTTTGATATATAGATTTTCTTTCTTTAACACCAGTTCTCTCTCAATCTGCCATTCTTTGTCTCTTAGTATCTTCATCTCTGCCTTCTTCATTCCCTTCACTACTCTAACTACTTTATCATCTTTTTCTCTAGCAGTTTTTATTTTTATATTATATCTACTTCTGGTTCTTCTATTATTACTTCTACTAGTTTTCAAATCTATTCTTCTTTTATTAATTATTTATT
Organism: Leucocoprinus gongylophorus; assembly: GCA_022457215.2. Lineage (NCBI taxonomy): Eukaryota > Fungi > Basidiomycota > Agaricomycetes > Agaricales > Agaricaceae > Leucocoprinus > Leucocoprinus gongylophorus. Next base: position 4,085 of record JAJOHK020000424.1, on the reverse strand, counting down.
TTTATTACTGTTTTCTACTCCTACTCCCTAGTTTAGTCTTCTACTAAGACTATTTGATTTTCCTATTTTTGTTCCTGGTGCATGCTTCAAGGTAAAATTAAATCTTAATAAATATAATGCCTAATAATCTTCTGTTCAACTTCTGTACTTTCATGAAGTATTCTAAGTTCTTGTGGTCTGTCCAGATCTCAAACTTGAATTTTACACCCTCTAACAGATGCTTCCAATTCTCTAATCCTCTGATCATCACCAATATCTTCTTATCATAGATTTTGTAATTTATTTTCATCTCATTAAGAGATTTTGATAGGTATGCTACTGGCCTTTATTGCCTATTCTTACATTTCATTGAAAAAACTTCTTCTGTTACATAATCAGATATATCAACTTTCATCCTCATTTTTTTGTCTAAGTCTAGTACTGCTAACATCATTTCTTTTGTGAATCTCTTCTTTAACTTCTTAAATGCTTTCTCTTGTCTTTCCATCCAATTCCACTTCTGATTCTTCTTTACCAGATCATATAATTGTCTGGCTATGGATATGAAATCTTTAATGAACTGCCAATAGTAATTAGCTAGTCTTAAGAACTTTTGTATATTCTTGACTCCTTGAGGAGTTAGCCAATCCAATACTCCCTTTATCTATTCTTCCTCTATTTTGATCCTGTCTGGTCCTATTACCACTCTTAAAAATTCTACCTCCCTCATTTTCCATCTGTACTTCTCTGGTTTCATATACAAGTTATTTTCTACCAACCTTTTTACTATCTCTTCTACTATCTCATTATGTCTCTTTTCTTTCTCTATTTCCACAATTACATTGTTAATAAAACTTGTTATCTTCCCAGTATTGATCAAGTCTTATAAGATCTTATTCATCATTATTTGAAATATTGTTAAGGAGTTGATAAGTCCAAAGAATATCACTGTGGGCTCAAAGAATCTCTCTAAAGTTATAAATACTACTGTTAGGATCACAAGAAGTGGACTTAGTTCCTTTTTTATTTTTATTTTCTTCTTAATTTATTTTTATCTTTCTATTTTTAGGATTTATGGTTAGGGTTAGTGATAATATCACTTGGTCACACACCTGTCATGGCAGATAACACAATGACAGTGACAGTCACCTGATACCTAGAAAAATATAGAAGGTTCAGGAATGGCATCATACAATATGCACAATGCATGTTGACTTTAAAGCCACATGGCTGTTTAGGGTAGGGTGGAAATAGCTAGCACAGACTATGGGTCCTGGGTATATAAGGTAGACTATCTTGTACTGAGTTCTCTATCAAGTCCTCTTGTGTAAACCATATACAAGGTTCTTTTTTTTGTCCAGCACTAAGGGCTTAGGTTCATAATAACTACATTCCACTCCTCTTCTTTCTGTATCCATATATTATTATACTCCCATTATAAATCTGGTTTAGTAAATACTTTCTTTATACCAATATTTTCTACAATGTCTAAAATCAGAGGTAAAGAATAAAATTATTCTTAATAGTCTATTCATTTAAGTACTTATAGTTTTATACCATATGCTTCCTACTATTTTTTCCTACAAAGAATACCAATGCTATTTAAGACAACTTTGAGAATCTGATATATTCTTTCCTCAATTTTATCAATGAATTTATACTCCTCTTTTCTCTTCTCTCTAGACAAGAAATATACCTTTCTCTTTTTCAACACAAATCTTTTCTTTATATCTATTACATAGTCTCACATCTTTCTCATTTGCATACTCTCACTTGCTTTCTTTCCAAAGACATGAATTCACTTGTGGAGCCTTGGAGAGACCAATTTCTTGGCTTTTTTCTCTAACTTCACTGCTTTTTTCTCTTTATTCCAAATATTTCATTCTTCTATTATTCTCTTTATTTCCATTGTTCTTTCTTCTTTTGGTTTTCTCTTCCTCTTTTCTTCCTTTCTTTGCTCTTTCTCTTCTTTTCTCTTTCTCTCTTTCTCTTTTTTTTCTTTCTCATTTTGTGTTTTCCACTCTAATTTTTCTTGTTTTGATCTCCTGTCAGGTGTGGTTCACACTAGGGTAGAAGTCTACAGAATGAACTCAGAGATGAGCAGACTTGTGGAACAACCTTGGCTTCAGCTTATATACTGTGCCACCTGTCTACTATGTGGCTGCAACTTCAGATAATAGGAAAAAGTCTGAGATAGGAGTGAGTGCTGATTGGTGTGTCACCATTGAACACTGGAGATCGAGTTCAATAAAAGTTATCTTCATCAATTATCAGACTAGCAAATTACAGTATAACTACTAGTCTTATATACAAACAGATAGTATAGGAGATGCTCAAGGTTGAGACACTAACAGGAGTAACTCTGTCATGGAAGACCAAGTTGAATAGAAGTATCTCTGCCATGGAAGATGAAATATCCTAATGATTGCAGTACCACTATAAGACATATTGCAAGAAAGGTGGCCACCATAGAAGGCAAGCTTGTATAATTTGGAGATAATATCACTACAGGAATGTAATTTCCAGATGGGTGGACTTGCATATGACAGTATTCCCCCCTTAGGACTAAGCCTTCAAAGTCCTATTGGGTTTATTCAAAAATCTCATGATAGTACCTAGATCAACAATACATAAACAGAAAAGAAAGTTTTTTTACTCTTGTTTCTATATTATCATTGTTGTGGCAACCACTAGACATGAAGTCCAATAGCTACACAAGCGAGTAAATCTCTTAGGTGGATATATTGTAGAAAGTTCACAAGAGAACTTAACAAGGAGTCTCTGCTAAATTAGAGTCCTATATATACAAAGTACATATAGTCCATGCTACAACCTCATGTCTGCCTCATTTCCTACTCAAGGCCACCATGTTGCCCTGATGTCATCTTCCAGATTTTTCTATCATGTTCTAAGCCTATGATGTCACATCATGTGACCTGTCATGTGACTGTAGTGCCATGTGCCTCTTCATTGTCCAAAAGAAAAATAAAATAAAAATAAAAATTGTTAGTGTTCAAGTATTCCATAACAATCATGTCTTTCCCCACCCCCTCTGACATTTTATAAAACGATGCTGAAATCTTAGAAATGCAGCAGAGACACAAAGAAGAGCAGCAGCACCTGCTTCAACTTGAGAAAGCAGTGAGGCTATGTCGGGCTGAGTATGTGGCTCAGAAGACAAGAAGTAAAGCAGAAGAGAAGGCTAGAGAGGAAGCCGAGAGACAGAGGGTTGTGGAGGAGAAAAAGAAGAAGAAGAGAATGTTGGAGTACATCCAACAACTCTAGGACAAAATGTTAGAGGAAAAAACTACCCTATTAGAGGGGGCAGAAGGATCTCAGGTTATAGGATCCAAATGCAAGGAGATTGCTGCCAGAGATGAGGAAGGGCAATGGCCCTCCAAGAAGACTAAAGGAAGGCAACTAGAGAAGTACTGCAGAGGTGCTGTAGTGAAGATGGGGGATGTTAATCTCTGTGAGAGGTGTGTAAGCACCAGGCAATCCTGTCTGGTATACCCCTCAAGATGAGTATTTTTGTTATACTTATGATTATTTTTTCTAATAATTTTTTCTTTCATAGCCAATCCCTCATATGTACCAGGTACATTGTCCTTAAGCAGCAGTGTGTACCCTATACTAATACCAACACCCCAACTATAATCTCTACTTATAGTAGGGTTCTAAGTACCATCAAAAAGGCACTCTGAAAACTTGTAGAGGAGTACTAAGAAGTTGGGAGGTCTCTTCTGGACTTGGTGGAGGGCCAAGAGAGGAACACAGCCTAGTTAGAGAGGATTGGGGCTACAATAGAACAGAGATAGGGCTCAGAAAGAGAAGATGGGAAGGAGGAAAGCAGAAATGATGAGGAGGGGTCCGACAATGGCCCTGGAAAAAGTCAGGAGAAAGAAACTCTATTATCCACCTCTTGTTAGATTAGTGGTTTTGTTTTTTCTTTATTTAATAGAATTTTTCATTTTCAAGGAATCAATGAAGGAAAATCCCTGTTGGGAATGTGCAGAGACAGGGGACAAATGCAACAGTATGATCAGGACAATGGGAGAGGACTGGGCTTGGTGGGATATGTGATGTAGAAATTAGATACCAAGTTG